>LOJH01064861.1:0-10545 GCA_001685095.1 Ellobius talpinus
AACCTAGACAACAATGAGGACCCTAAGAGAGACATACATGGATTTAATCTACATAGAAAGTCTGTACTCTTAACAGTGGGAAAAAATGCCTACCATTCTCCAGTTGTTTTGTTGTCATCTTCTGGCCTGGTCTGTCACCTGGGTACCCTGTTCCTTTAAGAGACAAACCCTGCACACTCCCAACCTCCCGCTCCTGCTTTCCATCTCCTCTCTAGTCCTCTCTCCCTCTCTCTCCCTCCCCCTTCTTCTAGAGAGGCAGTTGCTGCCTATCCTTGTTCTCTCCTCTTCTCCCTTTCTTTTCCTCTCCTTCCCTCTCCCCTCTATAACTCACTAAATAAACTATATACCCAAACTCTCTCTGCATGGTGCATCTATCTGTCTGTGTCCTAACAGCCCTCAGGCCATGCTCAAGGGGACCTGCTGAGGTCTTGGGTGATGCACTACCCCTTGTGGAATTGTCCCCCACCACCTCTTTATAAATAACAGTTTTCCTAATTGTTTTTGTTAAAATGTTGATATTAGAATCATTAACCCCTTTTCCAATGATAAATAGTTTCATCACTCAAGGATAAAATTTGTTTTCAGTTTAATTTTCTACTAGTCTCATTTCAAAATTTGCATGAGTCAGATATATTTCTCTCATTCCTTTCATATATTAACATGCATTTTCTTTCTTTTCTCAGAGTTTCGATCTTATTCTAAACAACCTTGCATAACCTGCTAAATATTTTGATTTGCATATTAAAATGCAATCATTTTGCAGAATGTTCTTTGGTTTTTGCCTCATTCACAACATCAACCATGCATTCAGCATTATATCCTCACATAAAATCAAACAACAACCTGTGGTTCACTGCTTACTTTTGCTAACACCTGCACCCAGTGTCTTTTTATTGTCAGAATAATTTTACCTTTTAAAGCACATCATGTAGCTTAAGTGACACTTCTTTGTATAAAACAATAAAATTGCATTCTTTTTTTCAATAAGCAATATATGTTTAGGATTTACTCATGGGGTTCAGGTTGACGTCTCAACAAGCCTCATAACCCACATTCAAACCCAAGAATCCACATGGTAAAAAATAAAGAGCTCACTTCTGAAAGTGATCATTTGACCTCCATATGCTTGCACTTGTATAAACACACACGCACACACACATACACACACACAAACAAATATTAGATAAAATTTCAAAAATTTTTACCTACTAATTATTATCAAATACTGATTGATTTACATTGAAACAATAATCATACAAATAAAATTATAATAAAAGAGTAGGTTTCATTTATATGTTTGAGAATATCTATGTGTATAAAATATAGATGCATACATACACACATATGTAAGTATAATTACTGTAATAGATGCCATAAATTTGAAGAAAATGAGGAGAAGTACATGAGGAGTTGGAGGGAGGAAAGAGAAATGAAAGCAGAAAATTTTGCAATTAGATCATAACTTCAAAAAATAGAAATATTACTGTAAAAATTGAATCAGGATTTCACTATGTAGCACTGGATTGAAATTTCTACATAAGTATGTTAGGATTAAAGATATGTGCTACCAGCCTGGGCATAAAATACATATTTTTTTTAAAGTTTCACTCATGTTTAGTTAATGGCTTGAGTCATAGTTTGTTATCACAATGGAATGCCACAGGCCAGGTAATTTGTACAGAAGGAAATTTATTTCTTACTACTCTGGCAGTTAAGAGGCCCATGAGGAAGGTCTCAGTATGTGTCCAGGGACTTCATCCTGCCTCATTAGGGACACGATAGAATGTGTGAGAGGCAATGCTTAGGATAAGCCCACTAGCACCACAGCTAACATAGTTTCTCAGTACAGCAGTCACAGATTCGGGATGACAGACAGGGCCACCTGGAAAAGCCAGTCTTTCAGCGCTGTCATCATGTCAATCCATGTCGACACGAGCTTCCCTAGGCCACTGATGATGCATTTTTTTCACTTTAATCTTTGACTTGTATCTCTTTTTGTTCAATTCCCCACAGTTCAGGCATTTGATCCCTACCATAATTAAAGCGATTTTAGCTGTTTCCCAAGTGGGCAGTTATAAATGAAGCATATGTTGCCAGGTTCCCATGTGAATGAAAGTTACCAAAAAAAAAGCTAGTTAAATACCAAAAAAAAAGATTCAATTTTAAACTTTCTGGTGTGGGCTTTTCTTCATGGAAACTCACAAGTAGCTCAAGGGAATTTAAGTGTTTCTGAGATTTTTGCACACACTGACATCTATTTCTGAGTTTTAATCATTCTAAAAATTACATGATATTATCTAATTGTTGTAGAGATCACTCCCCAAATAGTGATCAATTGTTCACACATCAAAACACTTGCCACTTGAGTGTTTTATGTGTCCACTTGCATTTGTGGGCATTCCTTTTCCTGTTCCTAGAGATGGCATCAAGGTTTATTTTGGGGATAAGCACATTAAACCCCCCCGCAGGGTTCAAAAGGATCTCTATAGCAGGCAAAAATCTGACTAATAGAGTCTGGGCATAAAAACAAAATAACAACTCACATAAATCTTTTTATCATGTTTCATTTATTCTTCCTAAGCCCTCTCCAATGCTCTCTTGATGTTTCTCGCTATTCTCTCGCCATTCTTTGCTGTGCCTCATTGTTCTACCCATTTCTCATGGTTTCCAGTTTATATACAGACAGTTAACAAGCACACATTTCACAGAATTCCAAAAACCAGTTGTACCTGACAAGGAAGCACCTTGTGTCTCAGAGGGGCATGACTGTGAAACTTCCCAGCAGATATGCAGAGTAGTAATGAAGAATAATTACAAAATTCTAAGAAGGCTTTGTGTATTGACAACATTTCTTAAGTATAACAGTTAAGCTAGATGTTTATGATTAATAATTGTAGAAAAACATAGCAGTACTGTTGCCCTTTCTGAGCATTTCTTCTTTCTTCCCCGGTGGCAGGGAAAACAGTGTTGGTAACCATAGCATCTTGTGGGCTTGGGAGGAAGGCAAAAAGTGCTTAATTTGCATCAGGTCTAGCTAAATGAGTTAAAAGGTACCTCTTTGGAGACTTTGCTTCCAGCACTTTGAGGGGTGCCTGCCAGCACCTAAGTGAGAAGGAATTTCTTTTTCTCAGACTGGGTTAGTGATCCAAGCCTTTTTCCTGTACCTCTATGGGTAATGACAAAATCAGTTAATTCCCTGGGCTATGATATTATGTTCATTGAAACCAAGGTAAAGAGTAAATACGGGATATTAATAGCTTGTTAGGATAGAGCATAAGGTGGTAGATTACACCTCCCCAAGTCTGTTGCTAGAACAGTCATACTGTCTTGTGGTATGAGACCACTCATTTGTTTTTCAGCCAGCCTGACCCAAAATGATCACACAAAACTACATTGTTTGCAATACTGTTTGCCCAATAGCTTAAGCATATTTCTGGCTAACTGATATTTTAATTTAACCATTTTCTATTAATTTGTGTATCACCATGTGGGTGGCTTACCAGCAAGGTTCTGTCTAGTGTCTGTCTCTGGCAGCTGCATGGCATCTCCTAACTCCATCTTCTTTCTCCCAGCATTCAGTTTAGTTTTTCCTGCCTACCTCTGTTTGGTCCTGCTATAGGTCCAGAGCAGTTTTTTATTTATTAACCAATAAAAGGAACACATAGACAGAAGGACTTCCCACACCACTGTCTCTCTGCTCAATGCCTCCTGCTTTGGACTACTTTCTTGTCAACAAGTCCTGTCAATAAGGATATTTGTGGGGTACTAGCTTTATGTAGATTTGACTATTAGAACAAAGATTTGGCTGAATGAATGATTTCACACCAGAGCTTCACAGTGTGGGCAAAGATAACGAGTTGCCCATTCAGGAAAATCCAAGTTATCTCAACAAATGATTTATACACTCCTGGGATACTATAGAAGGGAGAAACGTCATGATTACACAAGATTTTTTTACAGAATGGACAGTGACTGTTTAAAAGACGAGTGTTCCCGAAGCTCTTTCTAATCCAGTTCTCCATATGGAGTGTACATACACTTCCCATGGTTCTGTCTATTGGTCTGTCAGTTGAATTTTTGCTGCGTAGTCTTGTGGGTTCCAACAGGATAGAACTCAATACTTTGGGCATGATAGACAAGTGCTTTTCCATGGGCCACGATAGACAAGCACTTAACCTTTCTTACATCTGACCATTTCCAAGTGAGGAGTTTATTGAACAAGTTTCAGGTATTTGAACCTTAAATCTTTTGTACATTTGGGTACAAATCTTTTGTCAGAATTACAGTTTGTAAATGTCTTTTGCCTTTTATTTTGTAAATATTGGTCTGTCAGAAGAAATTTTAAAACCAGTTTGTTGATAACTACAAAATACAGACATTTTAATTGAAACTGCTTTGGATTTATAGATCAAGATGTGAAAAACTGGCAGGCGCTTTGGGTATCCATCTGTATCTATGACAAAATTCCCAAGAGAGTACACTTAAAAGGACCACAGATTTATTTTGGCTCACTGTTTGAAAAGCTACTGCCTGAGATCACTTTTTGCTTTGCTTTCAGTTCATTACTGAGGTAGGATTCGGGTAGCAGAGGAAGGGTCTGGGGCTTATTATGCCTTTCAAAGGTCTACCCCTACTGACCTATCTTGTTCAGCTATGTTTTTCCATCACCATCTCCCAGAAGCAGTTATTACATGAGGGACAAGTATCCAACACTTGAGCCTCTGAGATACTTTAAAAATCCAAACTGTAGATACATGTTAAAAATTCTGAGTTTTTAAATATCACATGAATATATTTCCTCTTACATGGACCCTCTTATAAACATTCCTTTATTGTTTTGCAGTTTACTGTGTGTATATTGTAATCCTTTATGAATCAATGTAGTTCTTTTCATTAGTAGATTAAGAATGAAAATCTTTTGATTATATCAATATGCTCAGAAAGACCATTTGATGAAATTTAACTCTTATTCAGAATTAAAAATTATCTAAACATAGAAATTGCAAAATTCTTTATACAATAATGGAAGTGCATGAAAACTCCATGGCTAACATCAAAACTACAGTGAGAAATTGACAGTGATCAAGACTAACAGGAACCCAATGGCCTTACTACGCATTCTCACTCCTTGTGAACTTCTACAACACCACAAAGAAGTGAAAATGGAGACAAAAATTAATAAACTTGATTTTTCTCATAAATAACATTGTTATCTAAGTTAAAACTCTAAGAGAATGAAATATTTCTGAGAGTCAATAATCATAAGTACCAAAGTTGACTGTATCTGAACACCCAGTAATGGACATGCCTAATTAAAACCAGTATTTCAATCACAATGAAACCACTCAAATGTTCAGGAATAGATACATTAATAACCCATTTGTACTTATAGATCTAGAGTAAAACTTCCTTCCTTTGTGTACATGCAATGTATGCTCTATCTACAATGTGGGACTACATGTGACTCTATGACATTAACATTCTAGGTATGTAGTCTCATTTCATTTGTATTCTAATAAATGAAGCTTCCCTGAAGATCAGAGAGTAAAACAGCCCCACTTGTCAACACCTTTGATCCCAGTAGCCACAGTAGTTGCCATAGAAACTGGGCGGTGCATTCCTTTGATCCCAGTGCAGCCATAGAGAGGAATACAAAATGGGAGGAAACAGCTCACGTCTCAGTCTCATTCTTTGATTCCTCGAGGCAGGGTCGCCATTTTTGGATGGTGGTAGAGGTAAGAGTCAGTGGCTGGCTGGTTTGCTTTCGTTACCTTCAGATTGAACCCTAATTTCTGTCTTTGAGTTTTTATTAATCGTGCTTCACAGATAAGCAAAAATGCTATTTATCAGGGTACTTATTGTTAGACTGATGATACCATTCCAAAACATCTTTGTGCCTCACACGATTAGAAATGTGGGAAAAAAACTTGAAACATTTCTTCAAGGAAGATCGAAAATATCCTCAAATGTCCAGTAAATTTAGTAAAACAATAAAACTGCAAATAATATTCACCATCTATGAAGGATATGGGAAATAATTTGTAAGAGAGGTAGATACTGAAGTATTTTTGCAAGGATCTGTTGACAAAAGCATCCTAATCACTTGGTAATGATAGAAGAATATGAACTAAGCTGTTCAAAGTAAATAGTTGTTAAATTACATGAACATGAAAGGTGTGTGTTATTTGCTCCAAAACTTTGACTTAAAACAAATAATCACATAAAGTCAAAACAATGCTCATCTTATGTTATTCAATGAAACATCATTTACATATAAATTGCATTTATATTTTTTATTCAAGATATAGTTGATGTCTAGGGAAGCTAGCACTCATGTAAACTGAGTAATACATTGCAAATCTTCAAAAGTCTTTCCAAGCTCATATATATTCATATGAAAGCATGTCTTTGTAATACACACATGCACACACACACACACTTCATTTATTGTTCCATAATTCACCAAGATGTACAAGTTTTATGCTTTCAGGTAGTTTTATATAATTAAGCATTTCATAGTTTTATAGTCCTACATTACTTTATAATCCAGGAATAATGGAGTTCTTTTCTTATTTCAGTGTGCCTCAGAAGTAAAAGAGGTTTATTTTCTTTTAATCATCATGTGTTTCCCATTTGTGTCAATCTCTTAATTGTAACTATTTAGTGTTGGCATTAAGATATCAATTCTATTCAATAATTTTCCTTTCTATGATTTTGCTGCACATAAAATTTGGTCCAGTTCTCTGCTGCTTGCAGTGCTCACCACTTAACCTTCTCAGTAGTGATTGCTTCATTTTCAACACCTTTAGAGATGTTAAGGGAATGTGGGGAGAATTCTTCTACTCCAAGTTTATGCAAGAAGAACCATTTCCTGTCTGGTCTTCTCCTTTTCCATGGACAACTTGTTCTCATGAATATATACTCAAATAAACCAAAGGATAGAACACTGGATATCAGTGTGAAAGCAGAAGAGAGTTTTCATGAAATCATCTAGGTTTAAATGAGAAAGTTATTTAAACACAAATTGTACTATCAATGTTGGTAGGCAGCAAGTTCTGAGAAAAACAACAAAAATATGATAAAGTGCTATTCTTTAAATAAAATTTTATTTATTTTTAACGTTTTCAGTTATTGGCATGTGTCTGTGGTATGTGCACAGGAGTACATGTGACCACAAAGGCCAGGGTTGTTGGAAACTCCAGAGCTGGCCTTTGAGGTGGTTGTGAACCACCTGCTGTCAATGCTGGGAACTGGGTCTTCTGAAAGGAAAGTGCATGTGCTTAATCACTGATCCATCTCTCCCACGTAAAATGTCCTCTTACTAAACAGAAGAGAACACTGGCCAATAAACAACGACAATCTGCTTCATCAACCTTGGAAACAGAAACAAGATTAATAAGATGTCAGTGGCAAGGGAGAAAGATGCCAGACCTAGTCTTTAAATATAAAGAATATCAGGTCAAAACGATGACAAGAGGATAAGAAGTATGAAGGACAAACATTAGAACAAAAGTCCAGAGAAGTGCATGGATAGCAGAAAAAATTCATTAAAAGACAGTTACCTTCTCCCCATGGTAAACACAGGAATTTGGGGGTGCTAAGTACCACAGAAATATCTCTGTGTTTCTGTGTTTTCTTGTACTTCTGAGATGCTGGCTTGTACCTGTAAGTCCCACTCAGATGTGCACTGTCACATTTTGTTGAGCTCCTGTTTCTTTTGATTTTAGAGGAAATCTAAAAGTGAAAATTTAGGGTACAGTGAAACAATGTCATTATCAGTTACATAAATAATAACCACACAAAAAACATGAAGTGAAATTGTTATCCAGATAATGATTTTTGTGCTTACCAAACCTGAAAAGGAGGAGTTGGTACATGCTCAATGGTGGGAAGTGAAACTGGGAGATGATGAGTGCTGGGAACCCTGAGGTTCAATACACAGCTGTGTTTGGGAAGAAATCTTTCCTTTGGTAAGCTTATCCTGAGAGAAGATCCTTATATTGTTAAGAAAAATGGAAATAGGTTTGTCAATGATGTAAGAGTGACAGTTTCTTTCTTTCTTGGAATCTTTGTTCCCATCTCACTCTTAAAAGTATGGAGTCGTTTTAAACACATTTGTCAAACTTTTTAAAGCTTACAGTCCTCTTGTGGTAAATGGAACTAAAAGAAAAAAATGTATACAATAGAGAAGAATGTCCTTGAGGTGAAGCAAACGATGTGTGCAGAGATAGTGCATTCCTCACACAGCATAAAGGTCCTAGAAAAGACATATATAGAGATAGTGCATTCATTCTTCAACAGCATGAAGATTCTAGAAAGGTTGGGATTACTCCACACTCTGAGTATCCTTCTATAAAGTCAAAGTATGGGTTTACCTGGAAGTAAATGAGCATATGCTTATGATAGCATCATGGTGTCCAGTTATAACTGTGAGCTTATTTTCAGAGTCTTGGATTGATAAAGTTGCTACATATGAAGGATAATCACATAATGATAGCATAATGATCACCTGCTGGTGATGGAAGTTTTCAATAAATTAAAAAGTTTATTCTCAAGATATCCCTATATATATAACTTAGAATATATATATGATATGTGTGATGTACCATATATACCCAATATAAAATATCTATAATATAATATATAGCAAATAGTTAAATACTAGTATAATATATAACATACATATTATTTATATGTATATATATAATAAAGCCTGACTTGATGGCTCATGCTTCTAATTGCAGCACTTAGGAGGCAGAGACAGAGACATAGAGTTGGTTCTCTGTGACTTTGAGTCCATCCAGGTCTACATAGTAAGTTCCAGGTCAACTAGGGTAATAACCTGTCTTAATAAAAAGAGAATAAGAAAAACAAGAAAAGAAACGTAGATACAAAGAAAGAAAGAATTGACTAGTAAAGTCAATTCCCTTAATACTTCCCTTAAATAACACTAAATATTTTCCCTTCAAAAATAAAATTAATGAAACTAAGATAGACATTGGATTAAAAAAAGAAGGTGGTTGTTTGATTTTATAAAAAGTAGGTTATTTTTTACAAGCTGGCCTCAAATTCAATATGTAGCTGACTATGATCTTCTACTTTCACCTCCCAAGTGGCAAAATATCAGGACTGTACCACTGGATATTTCAAAATTTTGAGTGACATTCTTCTATCTCTTTCAGATGTGAAAGAGTAGCTCCTGGTACAATCATTTCTCAGCACCACAGGGTAGCAACTGCTAAGATAACATACTAATATTTCATATTGACTTTGGCATATTCTCAACAAATCCAATGACAGGTAGGTTAGCATCCTCAGCAATGCTCAGCTCATGCATGTTGGTAGCCTTGCTATAAAGCTGCAACTTTGGATCTATAAATGAAGACTATATGAAGTTAAGCACTGGGTGGAAGTTGCCATTTCCTAATATTTGTACATTATGATAATCAAGAATGCTTGCTTCAGGATGAATTATTTTTCATTTCAATATTTAGAAAGAGTTATGAAGATAGCATTAAGGCAGAATCAGCAGTAATGTCTAATCAAAGCTAGAAATCATGGAGTTTGGCCGGAAAGCAGGAAATAGATACAGGTGGATGCCAGAATATTTTAGTAGATTGGAGCAATCAGCAATTTCAAAAGTAGGTTTCATGTACCAAGAAAGATATGGGCAGCACAAGTGACTTTACAAATTGCCAGCTGCAACAAGCCTGATTAGCAATGGCATAGTCCTACTACCATCTGTGCAATCTGTACTTTCTGCACAGTTCTCTGGAGCACAGAGACCTACAGAGTTGTACATGACTGTGTTTTTAACAAACAGGCCTGGATCAAAAGCTTGATTGATGATATATGATAAATAAGATAAAATCTATAATTATGTAATATTAAACTTTAAGCAAGTCAATTGATAAAAAAATTCAATGGAAAATAATGAAAAGTGTTAACAACTTAATAAAGCCTTCAATTTGTTTAAATACGTATGTGTATAGTGTGTATATATGTGTGTATTTGTGGTTGTATGTGACTATGAATTGATGTGTGTGTGTGCTGTGCTTCTGTGTGTGTGTGCTTCTGTGTGTGTGCTTCTGTGTGTGTGTATGTGTGTGTGTGATGGCATGCATGTGGACATGTTGATTACTTTCCTCAATCAAGTTTATTTTGTACATCAAGGCAGGGTGTCTTGTTGAATTTGGAACTTGCCTTTGTGGTCTAGCTAGCCATCTTAATACAATAATTTCCTGTCTCTACCTCCAACATCTGCTGGAATTGTAGACCAAGTGTCATATCTATCTGAATTATAAATTGCTTCCTGGATTCCAAATTCCATTCTTAATGATCTTACTACAAGTGCTTTATCCTCTGATCTATCTCTCTTGCTTCATTGCATTCATTTTTTATGGGAAAAGAGTTACTGTGTTTTTATGTTTTTAGAATTAATGGGAATTTTCTGGTGCAGTGATGAGGCACACGGGCTGCTTTTTGTCCTGCCCGACTGCCGCATGGTTAGCTTAACACCCGAAATAACAACACACAAATTGTATT
>LOJH01064862.1:538-10545 GCA_001685095.1 Ellobius talpinus
AACTCAGGACCTTTGGAAGAGCAGGCAATGCTCTTAACCTCTGAACCATCTCCCAGCCCACTCACGTATTCTTTCATGTGCTTAGTCAATAACACTTTATTAAGTACCTTAGTGTTTAGACCCGATGCTCCTTAGACATGTGCCCTTGGGGGTAAGACCACAGAAAGTAGCTGAGCCCCTTGCAAGGAAGCAAAAGGCAAGAACATACTGGAATCTGACTTCAGAATAGCAGCTGTGGAGGGACTCTGGAGTGGGCTGGACGAGTAACACCCTCCGCTCCTCACTTTGTAGCACAGTCACAACCAGAAGCTACAGGGAGGTGTTTGCTTTGTGTCTGTTGTACTTGCAAAATCAGCAGGACTTGAGAACTAAATGGTATTGGGAGGATTGGAGACAAGGGGAGGTAATTAGGGTGAATGAGATCAAAGTGTACTATGTACATATGTAAAAATGTCATAAAGAAATCCATTATTTTGTAACATGAATATATGTTAATAAACTAACTGGGACTATCCAAGACATACAGTATGTCTTCTGCCCTTGTGCCCAGTGGTGGTAGGAGAAAGCTCACTGAAAACACGATCTAGAGCCTAGACAATGTACCAACTTTTAGAGCTGGCTCTTTCCTCTTAGGAATGTAGGAAAGCATTGTGGCTCATCATTTAGATGGGAAGATTGTTTGTAATGGTGAGTAGCTGGCCCAAGTGTGTGGAATCTTTAAATAAGTGATAGCCATCACTCTTCAGCTTCCATAGCCTTGACAACCTCCACAGCCAGCAGAGTGAGGATCCTTGGGAAGGCAGTTCAGTTCAAAAGGATTCAGTCGGTCTAAACTTCTGAAGTCTGACCCTCAAGAGTTTATTTCAGGCATATTTAAGCACAGCGCAATTTGGTGAAAACTATTCTGGTAACAATAACAGCTATTCTGTTGGTAACTCAATCTTATGTGCACGACAAAGCATACATAAATCCCGAGGAGCAAAATAAGCTAAATACAGATCTACATTGAAATTCTTTGTAAAGCCCATGAAGATAGGTCTTGTCTGTTTGTTTTTTGAAAAATAATTTATTTGACTTTTTTTAATGTGTGTTAGTGTGAGGGTGTCAGATTCTCTGGAACTGGAGTTACACACAGGTGTGAGCTGCCACGTGGGTGCTGGGAACTGAACCTGGGTCCTCTGGAAGAGCAGCCCATGCTCTTAACTGCTGAGCCATCTCTCCAGTTCGAAGATAGTTTTTATAGCCACACAGATAGTGCAAAGGTCGCCAGGCAAGAAGCACATCTGCTCCCAGCCTTTTGGGTGGAAAACAGGTCCCTGATGTGCTTAACTCCAGCGTCCCCTAGAGCTTGTGGGTGAGCACAAAGACCTTCGCGCCTCCTACGTTCAGTCTCCATGGAGATGTTAAGGGGAATGAAAAAGATTCATTATAACAAAACAAAATAAATTATGAAACAGTTTATAAGAGAAAATATCCCTAGAAGATTCTTGTATTTTTTTCTTGTGTGTATCTATGTGTATTTGTATGGGTACATGTGTGTATATGCATGTATATGGAGGTCAGAGGTCAGATTTCAGTAACTTTCCTTTTTTTCAATAAAAGACTTAATTATTTTTATTTTTTATGCATATGAGTTTTGCCTCCAGGTACATACATGTACCACATGTGTGCTTGGAGGCCTTGGAACCGGAGTGACGAAAGTTGTCAGCAGCCATGTGGGTGGTGTGAACTAGACTGGGTTCCCTTTAAGAGCAGCCAGTGTTGTTCACTGCTGAGCCATCTCTTCAGCCCCCATCATATTTTTTTTTTGAGACAGGGTCTCTAATTACTCTGTAGCTTGCTGAACAGGCTGGTCAGGGAGCCACAGGGTCCACTGGTCTCCACCTCCCAGTTTTTGGGATTACAAGCCACTATTCCTGTATTATTGTTTTTTCTTAAGGCTGTGACTTTTTTTTTACATACCAATCTCAGTTTCCCCCTCTCTCCTTTCCTCTAGTTCCCTCCTTCATGCCTGGCTTTTTTAGTGGGTTCTGGAGATGGAACTCAGGTCCTCAGCCCAAGCACTATACAGACTGAACCATGTCCCTGATACTTAAAATTTGTTAAGCCACCAAGCTCATCTTCTCTAATATACTCTAGAAACCAACAAGACAAAGACAAATAAACAAAGATGATGGGCAGCCAGCTCACCACAGAGGAGCCGGAAGGCCGAAAGGCACAGGGAGGTTTCTACTCAGACAGACACACCAACATGGTGGCAAGGCACCCTTCAGTTTAATGGCATCATCCGTCAATCACTAGAATGAGGATAATGCCAATTCATGGGGCTGGCTGGGGAGTGAGAGGGGAGCCTCCCAATGTCTGTTGGAGGGAGCATGCCCCATGCCTAGTTTCTGGAGGCATTTTGGTGGAATCTGGTCGAACTGAGCATGCATAGGGTTCTCTACTCAGCGCTGCTGCTTTGGGGTGCATACCAACGCCATATACTCCCCTGAGGCAGCCTGTATGGTCTGCCCCCTGACAGCTAGGGGTGCAGAACTGGAGTCTGTGAGTTATTTAGCCCTCTGCCACTGTGGCAGCTGTCAAGTGGAGGCACACGGAACACCACTTTGCAAACAGGTGGCAGTCGGAGGACAGGGACATGGCAAATCCACGGCTACACGTTCCTGTTTGAAGACACCATGTTGAGTGAGATGCTTACAAGATCAGGCCATCAGGTTGCTTGAAAAGTAGACACTGCGAGCTGTGCTTCTGGAGTGTCCATGCCAGGAGAACATTATCCACTAAGCAAGCATGGGGATAAATGGGGCAATAGAAAGACAAAGACTAAGAAAATAAACAGACCATCAGAAAAGCCTGCCAAGGTCAGGGAAGGGACTGAGGGGTATGAGGGACCCCACAGTCTTGCCTGAGCACCTTAAGAATGCTTTCCATCCCAGCTACAGCTGTGCCCATTTTAAACTCACATGCTAAGTGTGTGCACTTGTGTAACTAACTCTGTGATCAATAATGAATATTTTCATGGTCACAAAAATTCCATTATGTCCCTGCCTAGGGACGTTTCCCCCTTACCCTCAGACTCAGGTGGCCACTGACCAACTCGGTCAACGGAGATTATGAATGTTTTAATGTTTTACACACATGAAATCTTTTAGTTGTGGTGTCCTACGTCCTGATTCTTTCATCCAGCATAATTGATACTTAGTATTTATCAGTTTGTTCATTGCGTTTTAAGTGGATTAGCAATATTCCACTGCACGGATATATCACAATTTTTTTAACCATTAAAAAGCAAGTAAAGATGATTTCTGCGAATGACGTCTGAGAGTAGGAAACACATGTGACAGAAGAGGGCCGGGGATGCACAGATTTGTAGCTAAGCAAGTTCAGAATGTTGTGGGTGGGGGGATGGTTAGCTTCTCCAGGTAATGCAGGGATAACGTCTAGTCCCCCTTCTTTCTCCTGCTGCAGTCAAGTGTAACAGGCATGCCTCTGCGTTCGAGTTCAGGATGGATTCTGACAACCTAGATATTTTGGTCTTTATTTGGAGTGTGTTTCACTTCAGAAAAATGGACCATAAGCAAGCCTGGTTTGTGCTTACATTTTATTTGAGATATTTAACAGTAAAGCCAAGGACATAAACAAAAACAGCTTCTGGTGTGTGTGGGGGGGCAGGTGCCTGGTGACCTGGATATAGGGGCTACTGTCCCCAAGGCTTTATTCTTGTGTTTACTGACTTGAGGGGTGCTGGCGTCCATAGACTGTCCCTGTATATATTTACAGACCCCAGCATGCTCAAAGCTTCAAGGGTCATTTTGAGGACATAGTCTTCTAAAAATATTGACTACAAAGCAAACAATGCTGAGATTGAATGAGGAACCTACCCTTTCAAACTTAAGTGGTAGAAGCTATGACTTAGATACAGATTACATGTCAAGAAAAAAGTTTTAGGAAATGCTAATGGTGATGGTTGTTCAACTGTGAACATTTCCTTTTCTTTCTCTCTTCCTGGATCTCTCTCTCTCTCTCTCTGTCTGAGGCAGGATCTCACGATGTACTAGGCTTCCATGTAACTCATTACATAACTCAGGCTTGCTTTGAGTTTATAATCCTTCTTCCTCACCTTCCCAAGTTCTGGGATCACAGGAGGGTGCATCAGGCCGTCCTTAGCTCTACTTATAGCACTTAAAGTCTTCAAAATTGTTAAGATGCCATCTGTTTACAGATACATATATGTACGCCAATAGTATATATCTGTAACTTAGAAAAGTTAGTGAATTGTGTGTTGTATGAATTATATCTTAGTTAACATTTTTAAGGCACCTAAGACTTAAAATAATGTTTTTAAAAGATGTACTTATCTTATTTTATATGCATGTGAACCTTGTCTGCATGTGTGTTTGTGCACCACATGTGTGCCTCATGCCCACGGAGGACAGAAGAGGGTGTAAGATCTCTGGAACTGGAATTACAAATAGTTGAGAGCCACCATGTGGGTGCTGGGAATCAAACTTGGAGCCCGTGCAAAAGCAACATGTGGCCTTAACCTGTGAGCACTCTCCAGCCCCCGAGACTTGTTTTTAAAGCCCCTTCTCCCTTACAGAGGCAGCTTGAGAGTTTGCATATCTCCTGTGCTTTCACAGTCTCTTAGAAGGGGAACAGCTATAAGGCTTCACCTTATCAGCCTGATGTATAGTCCCGCTACACCTCTGGCCCAGTGGCTTTCCTTAGGTATCCGCAGAGAGCATCAGAAGCCCCCTCCCCCCAGCGTCACTGTATGAGAATCTATGCAGTAAAGGCTGCCCAGTGCCTGGGACATTTGGTATTGTGAACTATGTGTGTGTTAGTCATGTCTAAACCTGAAACTTTTGGGCAGTCCTTCCTCATTGTAGTAGGTTTCAGATACTTTTCCAGAAGCTGAGCTGAGTAATGTTGGACCTGTCTCCCAGTCAGTCTTCAGGAAGGGAAGTAGCAGGACTTTTCATTTTCAATTGTTTGTTCTGGATTCAGATCTGCTTTGCCGAAGATGGAGGCTGAAGATCTCTCAAAGGCCGAGGACAGACCTGAAGACCCGGGTTTCCAAAATGAAGGCCAGTCCCCTGCTATGAAGCCTGATTTCCCACTAGAAGGACAGTGTCCTGGCCCCACTGCCCTCTGGGACACACTTGAAAAGAAATTTCTGGAATACCAGCAGCTGATGTACAAGAACCCCGAAGAACGTCGGAAGAACCTGCTGAGCCTTCTCCCCCTGTTCCTAAAGGTCAGAACCTCAAATTTCATTTCATTTTTTATTTGGCCTATAAGGACTCTAGCTATTTGTGGGGCACATTGTGGGGCTGTGATACACTCACCAGACAATGGTCATGACTGAGTGTTTAGTAAGCTGTGCATTTCAGCCATTTACCTTTTGTGTCTGGCGAGATTGTGCGGAAGCCTCCTTCTAGCTATCTGGAAACGCATGCCACTGTTAACATGGGGACCCTGCTGGTCCTTGGCACTATACCCTGATACAGTGCTTTGAGGACACTTGAGGAATGGCTAGGAAGGAAGTTGGTGGTTTGAATATCAGCACAAGGATCTCGGATGAGTCCGGAGAAGGCTTGTCTTAGTTCATTCATTAGCTGTCATGGCTTATGAACAATATGGAAATCACTTCTCGAGTTATTTGAAAAAAAAATTGGTAGATATAATACCAGCAACTAGATAGTTGAAACTCCTGAGTGTATATAAAAAGCCCTGGATGGCTTTAGTTGATGGAGCTGAAATGTCTAAACTTGACTCTAAATTTTGTGCCCAGTGAAAAAATAAGGTGATCTAGAATATTCTTTGAATGAAGGCATTGAACACACGTGAGTCTGAGCTGCTCCTGCTTGGAAAGGAGTATTTCCTAAGGTGTGAGGTCACTCCCAGCTGGAGCAGCTTCTTTGTCAGGCAGATTGACCTTGAAGAGGCAAGAGCCTTGTGGAGTTAAGCTCTGGTGAAGGTTAGCAGTCGGACATGCTTTACCCCAGGGACTCTTGAGAATGGCAGAAGACTAATTGACTCATGCAAGATTTTGGTTACCATTTTAGTAACAGAAGGTCTATGGGAATCTGAAGAGTACAGAATTCTGACAGGGCCTTATCTGATGAGCAAGTCCCCTCTAGGATCATAGGCTTGTCCCTGTGGTTGGGGCTCACGTCCCCTCTGCACAGGAAGAAGAGCTCTCAGGCAGGCCAAAGTCAACAGCGTCTCAATCCTGATCTAGGGTCACTCTTCCCCAGGGCTGCTCTTTATCTTTCTTTTTTAGTATTACCTTGTTCTGTCTTTAACTAGCACTACCAAAACTATATGAAGATGCTCACGGACTCACCATGGTTTGATTTATGATGTTTCAACTTTATGTGCAAAGTGTGGTCAGCTGAAATTGGATTTTAGGCAGTGTGTGGTATGATCCTTCCTCTCTCTCTTCTGGACTTCCGCAGTGAGTCCCAGCTCCTAGTTAGCCTAGGCATGACAGCTGAGCAGCCGAGGCTGAGCATGCTCGGTAGGTTAGCTGTGTTTGATGTATTTTCATTTACAGTGGGTTTATTGGGATGCAAACTCATAGTAAATCCAGGAACATAATAGAAACAAACAGCACCTGAAGTAGAGTGATGCCCCAAATTCAAACACTTAGCAGGGGGCAGAAGTAAGACCTTCAGACCAGTGTTGTGATGTCAATTGAACACACACTGTCATCAATGGGACCTAGACAGCACTTACCACCATTGTATCTGACCGGGCCACTGGGCTAGGGGTTTACAGGTTCTCAGCATAGCCCTGCTATGGACAGGACATAAATTTATGTCAACTCTGTGAGGAAGTCTGCAGATATTGAGAAACCTGCCCAAGGTAATCCAGTTGGGTGGTGGGAGCAGAACTGAACTGGAAAGGCTGCCAGAAGGCAGCACTGCTAACCGCTGGGTTCCCTTGCTCAGTGCTTGAGTTTGTAGGACAGGCCTGTCTGCTTTCCCTTTCCCTGACCAATAATGATTCACAGTGCAAGGACTTTGCCTGGCTAGGATACTACTTTTCCCTTGGTGACAAAATGATTGTCATTCCCTGCACACATGACATTTGGGCAGCTGACTCTAGGGTGTGGCAGGCAGGGAAGAGGTGCCATTGCATCACATAGGAAACAGCACAGGGCCAGTGGCTTCTGCAGCACATAGGGCAATGTTATCAGGACTGCGGTCCAGGCAACAGTGGCTTTGATTGATGAGCACTTTCCCCATCACAGGGTCTCAGGCTGGAAGGAGAAGTATGCCTGGGGGAAGCACGGATGGATGGCTTCTAGCCTTTGGCGGAGCTTGCTCCAGGAGATGGGAGGCATGCCAGGTCCTGCAAAGATACTGACACCAGGAGGGCTAACACTATAGGTCTCATTGTTGAAGACTGTTCTTAGAATTTGTGCTTTGAGAAAAACAGGAAGCGAGGCAGAGAGGGCCCAGAAGTAACTGTAAAATCCTTCACTGTATGGAACTGGGGAGGCACATGGGAGAAATGGGGTATGTGTGGATGTGGTGAGCTAGAGTTCTGCCAATAGGTTCATTCCTCCATAGAAGAGGGGAGGTCTCTGTTCCTCTGTAAAACTTATTTCTTCTAATTTTTGAGGTTCTAATATAATTTTATCATCTTCCCTATTCTTTGCTCCCTCCATACTCTCCCATATACCCTTCCTTGCTTTCTTTTAAATCCATGGCCTCTTTCTCATTGTTTTTTAACACCACACACACAGACACACACACACACACACCATTTTTTTTGTTTCAGCAAAAGCTTTGATGTACCACTTTAAAAATTACAAACACACACACATTTCTAAATACATAAATATAACATGCTCAGTCCCTATAATATTACTTCCAGGGTTGACCATTTGGTATTGGATAATCAATTGGTGTGTGATTCTTGGGGAAGACTATTTCTTTTGGTATCAGCACTCTTTAGTTGCCTGTAGGTCATTGTATAGGATTATATACCTATAGACCTCTTGGTTATAGGCCTCTTGGACTTTTCTCTGTGCACACAGTGTATTTATTGCTGTGTCCTTGTTTATCTCACGTTTGGAGAGTCATGTTGGTGATATTGTGTGAGTATAGCTTTCAACAATCTTAGAAGAGACCATCTTACAGCAAACTCCCCGACCCCCTGGCTCTCACTGTCTTTCTGTCCCCTCTTCCTCATGACCCCTTAGCCTTAGGTGTGGGAACACCATTGTCGATGTGTCTACTGGGACTGGCTCCACATCTCTGCATTTACCACAACCTTGAATCTAGGTAGGTTTTGGTGGCTTGGCTAAAAGAATAGGGAAGAAAAACATTTCCAGGCACAGGGCTCAGGAAACTCATGTGGCTACTCCTTGTCCCTTGAAATGCTGGGATACTCACTCACTTTCTGCATGTTGCTGACGAGTAGTAAGAAGGTCAGACATTCCTGAGTAGAGAGCCATGTGCTTAAGGATATGCTTATTCTCCTTCATTCATCTCCCCCTCCCTGTGTGCGTGCATGTGTGTGCACACACGCGTGTATGAGTGTATGTTCTTGCGTGTGTGAATGAGTGTGTGTAAATGAGTGTGTGTGTGAGAGAGAGAGTGGTATACCCATGTTTATAGCTAACTACTGAGCTGATGGAGTTTGTTTTATTGAATGTGGTCAATTACAAAGTAAGGCTGAATATAATAGAAAGGTTAACTAACAATTATTTTCTAATGTGACTTCCAGAGAGGACACAGAGAGTCATTGTCTCTCGGCTCACTCCCGAGTATACCTACCTTGGGCTGACTCACTCCTGAGTCTGCCTTACCTTGGGCTCACTCCGAATCTGCCCTACCTTAGGCTCACTCCCGATTCTACTACCTACCTTGGGCTCACTCCCGAGTCTACCTACCTTGGAGACTGGCCATGGCTCACTCTCACCGTGGGGGACCTGCAGTTCTGCTGTTTTAGCAGAAGCTTCCCTGTAGCACTTTTACTTTTGTTTTTGATTTAGAAAGGAGGTGTTTATAGTCCCACACTAAGCATAAAACCCCACCTAAAGCCTGGGAATGGCTGGAACTGAAAGGCAAACCTCCTAGACCACAGTGAGAGTAATAATACCATGGTCAGGCAGGAAACCCAGCCACAATTTTTATTTTTGTCCCCAGAAGTTGGGGTTTTTCTCCTATCTCCTCATAAACTTTTGTCTTTGTTTATTCTTCTTTGGAAATCATAACACCATTTTCTTTCCTACATGGAAAGAGAAGGGACAGCCACAAGGCATGATGGTGCAGCTTAGATAATGTTAGTAAATAAAAGTGTTTTTTTGTTTTGTTTTTTGTTTTTTTTTTAAAAAAATATTGAGCAATATTCTCTCAGCATGCAAGTCCCAGTTTGGGGGAAAAATTAGGGCCTTTTGGAAGCTGCTTTAACTCTTTGGAGTCTCCATGGTACCATTCAGTGAATGATTGGCTCTGTGCATCAAACGACACCCTGATGGCCTGAAAGAGTTAAAGCAGCCGGAGAAAGCGCCCATCACAGTCCCAGGAAGAAGCTGTGCCTTGGGAGCCCCAGCTCTGAGTACAATTACTGCTCAAATCACAGCGGCCCTATCTGCTTTATTGTTGCGTGCCTCCAGGAGTCCCACTGCTCCCGAGACAATATCCAGGCTCCAGAGTCAATGGCCTGGAAATTGGTCTTTGAAGGCTTGGGAGTACAGGGAGGAGGTAAGGAGCTTATTTGAAAGTTTGCACCACCCAGCTTGTGTTCCGGGGGAAGGGTAGTATCCTACCTCATTCCAAGCTGAAGCACTGCTTTCCACCTAGAGATCACGTGTCTGAGGGACCCTTGGTTTCCCGGTAGTGGCTGCCATGTTCACAGATATAAAAAAGCTACTTGGTTGGGCTCCCTGTGTGTGAAATAATTCAGCTCCTCCTCTTTCTGTTTTCCTTCCGGAGACTGATGGAGGAGGGTTATCTGTCTATGTGTTACTTTCATTGGTTAATAAA
>LOJH01064863.1:0-10545 GCA_001685095.1 Ellobius talpinus
GGGGGGAAGGCAAGGAGAGGAGCAGAGAAAAATTTATAGATCAATAAAATCAATTTAAAAAGAAATAAAGAACTCCAATTCAGGAAAAAAGAATTCTTCATACACCCAAAATGCTGAGAATTGGGTCAAAGGAAACATGGTCTCTGTCTTTCATTTAGCAATCTGCATGAAATCTGCTTTCAAAAGATGTCTGTGAAACTTATGAGAACCAGTTGAGTCCTGAAGTTCCATCCACAGTGAGCCAGTTGAATATGATGTCAAACAGACAAGAGGCATCCAGGAGGAGATAAGGAAAGACACTGACATCAAATAACTTAGCTCCAGTTTTTCCGTATATTGAAAATTTAATTGTTCACCCTTTTCTGAGAATATTATAGTGATGTGTTAAATTCTGTTTTAAATACCATTATTTCTGGAATGAAGATATATTTCTCTTGTGTAAAGCAATGCTGGTAGCAGATAATAATTGGCTCTTTAATTGTGCATGTCTGAGTTCCCTGTTTTATTTGGTTTCCTTCATTCAGTTGGGAGAAACTGGCTCTTGAGATATAAAATCTACTAGAGAAAATAAAACTTCAAAAGACATTAGGACTACTAGATAAAATATAGACTATTTGATGGACGAAGCAATGACTCTGTGGTTGAGAGCATAAATGCTCTTGCAGAGGACCCAGGTTCAGTTCCCAGCATCCACATGATAAGGCACAATCATCCATAGTTAAAGGTACAGGGGATTCAATACTCTTTTTTGATCTCCAAGGGCACCTGGCAGGCATGTGGTGCACGTACATACATGCAAGGAAAACTCTCATACACATAAAATAGATAAATATTTTTAAAGAAAATATAGGACATTCAGCTAAGTTTTACTGTCTTTGATGTGGTTATGATTTAATTTAATTTAAAAATATTTAATCGGGTCATGAAATCATATATATTCAAAGCTTATTGTATTATAATTTAATATATGGTATAATTATCATAGTTAGGTTAATATAACCATCACTAGTCATAGTTACCATCGTGTGTGTGTGTGCATGTGTGTGCGTGCATCCATGCACACTAAGGACATAAAATCTAATCTCATCAAGTGGCAAGTGTTCAATGCATTGCTGTTACCTACAGCCGTGATGCTGTTTGTTAGAGAACCAGAACCTTGTCCTCTCATAGGTGAAAGCTTTACGTTCTTTGACTGGCATCTCCTTTCTCACAGCCCAGTGCCTTCAACTTTTCAGGTTGTACATACAAATGCAATCATACAGCATTTGTCTTTAACTCTAAAACCCATAATTGCAACCATAGGGGAACAAATTGCATGGTTTCTTTCTTTTGCATGCTGAATACTATCCCACACTGAGGGTGTACCCTACTTTGTTTATTCACTCATCTGACAGTGGACACTCGTACCTCTGTCTCTAGGCTACCGTGAAAGGCAGCTCTTAGTTCTTTAAGCTCTAGACCTACGAGAGGGGTGGCTGCATTCACACAGACCCTGTCGTGTCAGCATCAGCAGAGCTCAGGGTTTGCCTTTCCCTACACCTTTACCAGGACTCTAGTTTCTATCTCGTTTCCAATGGCTATACTGTGAGTGTGGTGTGGTGCCTCGTTGTGGTTTTCCTTGCACTTGTATGTCCTTAGTAACTGCTGATAGGAATCATTAATTGCTCATTAGCCAGTAGAATATCTTCCTTAGAGAAATGTCGATCCATACCCTTTGCCTTAAACATGAATTTCAGATAAACAATAAGCACTTGTCCTGGTTTATACTTGCATCATGCAATATGGAGACTATATGGACTCTGAAAAACGTTGTTCATATGAAATTTGGTTTTAACTAGATGCACTCTTTTTGTTTGATAGACATTGAATAAAACAGCAATGACAAAAAGTGAAGACTTGGATGGATCTAAAACAGTCTTTATATATTTCACGGTTTTGCTGTGAAATAGTTTGGTATATTTTGTGGGGTTTTTTGCTGGTGTTCCTGCTTTATTAAAAAATTATAATTTCATTTCAAGATCCTCCAGACAAAATCATTTGAGCTTCACGGTCTTTGTGCAACGTTATTGGACTCACTTAATGAAATTATAACTCAAGCAAGGTATTTCATTCTGTTGGAGTAAATGAGCTTGGGCGATGAGAACCCAGGGGGGAGCAAAGCCTTTGCTGCGTCGATCCTTCGTGTTTGGTAGATGAAGTAGGAGCAGGCACTTCATATTAGAGTTATTTATTGTTCTCTTTGTGTGAACACTATATTGGTGCCTGTCTCTACTGGAAACAACAGCTGTTAACAGGCTCTACGATGAATTTCAATGTGATCTCCCCTGGCCTCTGGAAAGCTTGGCTAAAAAGAAAATAGGCTCAGCCTTGGAAGAAAAGAGCACGTTCCATCCTGAGTCTGGTCGCCTGAAGGCTAAGGGCAGTTAAAGCCACCAGTGAGCGTTTCATGGGTATCTGCCCTTAGATCAAGGTACAAGTGCAGATGGGAATACGGGTACAGGCAGGCCACCTCTGTAATAACAGCAAGAGACAAGAGGCAGTGTAGAACACAGTGACCCCCACTAAAACATCCTGCCCTCGAGTGGGAAAGACTGCAGAGGAGAAGGAAAGGCCCCTGCACGCACAGCAGCCAAGTCCTTCATAGCCAGTGCCCCAAGCAGCTTAAGAGAAGATCAGAAATGGCTCGAATGCTGTATCACAACAAACAAGTGATGGTAGTCCCTTCATCTGTGGTCCAGATTCATAACAAAACAGACACAAGGAGAGTGAGGATCCCGGGAGTCCCCTGCACTGAGGCTCTGGCAGTAGAGGGCAGGTGCTGTATGAACAGACACACGCAGATTTTGCGGTATAGTTTGCTCAGTGGAATCTTCTAAAATAAGGAATTTTGACTTGCTTAATTACTTATTTTAAAATGTGTTTTCCAATAACATGTCCCACCTAGAATTCCTTCACCTCTCTGTTTAAGAGAGGAATTGCCAGTTGGGCATATTGGTGCACAGAAGTAATTCTAGTCTCTGGGAGGCTGAGGTTGGAAAATATTGAGCTCAAGGCCAGTTTAGGCTACAGAGTGAAATAAACATCAACCAGGACAAGAGGGATGAAGGAAGCAAGCTATTCCTGGGTCCTTAGATTTCATCAGTGTCAATGACATTTGACCATCCCCAGGACGGGTCAGGCCCCCTACCTGACTCTGGCCTAACTCTCACCTCTAGTACTTCTACTGATACACCCACTAAGTGACATGACCGTGAGTGCGTGCATGCATGTGCGTGTGTGTGTGTGCATGTGCATGTGCATGGATGCGCGTGTGTGTACACATGCGTGTGTTTCTCAGTTTCTACTATTTTACTTCATGTATATAGTTCAAGAGCTCAGAGCAAATGTTACACAAGTGAGGGAGTTGGGATAATCCTTTGGGTGACAATTCTCTCTTAATTCTGGAATTATTTAACTGAAGTTTTTTCTAAAATGTTCCACGATAGGTGTTAGCCCACCCACCTATGAGTAGATGAAAAGTTCTTCTCCTGAATGCAATTAAAGTTTTCAGGGATGTGGAACAAGAGCATAGAAGGTACCAAAAACAAATAAAGAAGGGAAGAAAGATGGAAATCGTAAGGTTTTAAAATGGATGGAGAGAGGACTTTGATAAAATGTTGTCAAATATCCAATAAAAGTTGAGCCAGAATGACGTGTCTGCAGCCATGATGATCTTTCCTCCCCCTTGTCCAACCTTTTGGTAATCAGAACATATGAAAGAAAGCATTGAGTTTTCCTCAAACTCGATGTCAAAAGTGCATTTTCCTCTTCTTTCTCTTTCCAGACAAAGTAAGCATATTGTCAACCTTCCTCGCTCCCTTCAAGTACCTAAGTCCTGGCACCACAAACACGGAGGATGAAGACAATCTAAGTAAGCAACCCCACTTCTCTTGTGGAAAGGTCCTCACTCAATGCGTATGGGGGTGGGATTGTCTTTCTCTATTGCCTCGTAGCCATGGACAGGGGACTGGCTGATCTTACCCAGTATAGGAGACCCTGCTCCCAACTTCAGCAGATCCATCTTCTACAGTTACAT
Source organism: Ellobius talpinus (assembly GCA_001685095.1). NCBI lineage: Eukaryota > Metazoa > Chordata > Mammalia > Rodentia > Cricetidae > Ellobius > Ellobius talpinus. The sequence continues at coordinate 4,076 of LOJH01064863.1, forward strand.
CCTTACCCATAGTTCCATCCTCACCTGTAGCCCCACACTCTCCATATTCCCATAGTTACTAGGAAACTATCATCACCTGAAGTATGGAGTCCTTACACAGAGTCTAGTCCTCATCTGAAATCTGTCTTCAACTTTAGGACCAAATTCACACAAATATTTATCCTTACCCACAGCCTTGTGCCCACATATAATCCCATTGTTAACATGGTACCAGCATTACCTGCATTCCACCCTGACCATCAGGTCACCCCACATATAGGACCAAATTTATGCATTCTTCATGGCAGTGCCACCTATACCTAGGATCCTCCCTAATCTGCATCCATCTTCACCTTCAGGACCAAACTCATGCAGAGTCCTATCCTCACCCAGTTTCATGTTCCCCTGGAATACCATCTTCCCTTGGTGACTATAGTCCCTCATTTGGATTCCCACTCTCACTTGCAGTTCTACCCTTAAACTAAAACCCTATCTCCCCTTGCAGCCCCATCTTTACCAGCTACCCCATTCTCATCCAAAGTTGATATGTGTGAGCCTCATTCCTGTCCAGACCTTCAAATCTCACCTACCTAGTTACCAACACCAGGAAATCTACCCTTACCTAAAGCACCAGCCTTATCTAACATCCTGTCCTCATTTGGAATTCTGTCCTTACCTGGAGTCCCATCATCATCTTAAAGACAAGAAAATATCAGTAATGTGTGACCAAGAGCCCCAGACAGTGTGGGAAATAAACTAGTTTTCTTAGGCAATCCTCTTTTCCCTTTTCTTCATTCTCCTCTTCTAACTACAGAAAAAAAATGAATGATTACAATATTGTGGTGTCTCAGAGACTGGATTTTTACAGTTCTTTAACAATAAAAATGATAAGTAGGGGTTTTCTATTGAAACATTTCGAGTGCATGAAGCTAGAGAAGATGCGGCAGCAGCAGCATTAGGTGTCTGATACTGAAGTTGGTTTAGGTAAGGGGCCATATTCATCTCTTCTGCTTAGATCAATAGGGAGAGCTCAGAACAGAAACTAAGAAAGAGGGGAAAGATAAAGAGAGGAAGGAAGGAGGAGAGAAGAGAAGAGACAAGAGTGAAAGATTGGAGAGGAAAGGAAAGGAGAGGGGAGGGGAGGTGGGAAGAAGAGGGAAGGAGAAGGGAGAGGAGAGGAGAATTCTGGGAGTGTTTGGCTTGTCCTGTGCTCTTCTCTTACCTGTGGCATATTGACACGCATTTAAAAAGGAGTCCAAACATCCCACAAGAACACCTCTCTGTGTCTTAACACCACCTAATAGATGGGCTTCTTTTACAACTAAAATGAGATAAGAATGTGCTTGTCGTGGGATGTGAAGGAAGCAAGGTGCTATTGGTGGTTGGATGCTAAGATAATTGGCTGAATCAAGCAAAAACCACTGGCAGAGATTTCCATGGGAATGGTGTCTGTGTTACCATCAGCCTCTAAGAATCACAGCATATCATTGTGGGTATCCTCTCTCTAGACAATTGTTAATGCTATTAGAAATGGTTATTTCTTCCTTTAATTAGTCACTTTCCCCATTGCTCTGAAAAATGCCGGCAAAAGCAACTTAAGGCAGAGAGGGTTTATTTTGTCTCATGATCCAAGGGTATCATGGTGGTGAAGTCGTGGCTGCAGAGCATGGTCTGGCTGGTCACATTGTGTCCTCCATTGGGAAGCAGAAAGGAATGAATGCAAAGGCTCAACTTGCTTTTTTCCTTCCCAGGTCAGGACCTCAACCCATGGGAAGATGCCACCAATCTAGGGAGGTCTTCCCACCTTAGTTAAGACTAGAAACTCTCTCACGCATGTGGCCAAAGACTTTCTCCTAGGGGATCATGCCTAGATCCTGTCAGGTTGGCAATGAATAGTAACCATCATACTTCCATACCTCACTGCCCAAAAGCAAAGTTGAGAGAGCTCAAAGGTCGGAACCTTGCCAGATGGTCACAACTTTCTACTTGGATCTTTTTATTTCTAGAGAAGGGGATAGAGCGTGAGGGATAGGGGAAGGAACTGGCTGGGTTTAGACAGGGGTTCTTGACCCTGAATTTCTGGGCTCCCCTCTTAGCAAGGCTTGTGGTTTGAAGCAAAACTTTGACATATTGTTGTGTATATCCTCTTGGTGATCCAATTTAAAAAATTCCCAGATCAGTCAAATTATGGATGACTACTTCAGAAACCTCGGAAAAAGAGGAGTTAAAAAGCATATTGTCTGTGCCAAATTTATTCTGACATGAGAGGAATCTGAATTCTGTTTGCAGCTCTTTCCACCTGGAGCTGCTGGGAGGCAAGCTGAATCAGGAAAGAAAGCAGCGAGTTACCTAGGGAACTTCTGGAGAGAGAGAGAAGCAAACGGGTTCTAACTTACAGAAATTCAGGAGCCACTTTTCTGTAGTAACTAAAGGCTCAAGATCTTAAAAACCTCAAGACCTTTGTAACGTCACTGCTCTGTCCAGGGGACACTGAAAAAGTCACACACACCACCAACACCAACACCAACACCACCAGCCACAGCCGCAGCAGCTACAGTTGCTGCTGCTCCTGCCCCTGAGGTTGACCAGTTAAGAAAGTAAGAACCTAGTTTGGAGTTAAGGAATTCTGAAGGCATGTTTGCTCTTGGACTCGTGAGCTTACAAATGAGAGTGGGGAGTTACCATCTCAGAAAGTCATAGGGTTGAGGCAAGGTAAGGATATAGAACACAAGGAATGCTCCAAGCTATTTTCCTCTGATTTGGTTTACTGGCTAATGGAAAGAAATGTATGGATAAAAATAAGTTTTAATTGTTTATTATACATTAAAATGCTTTTGAAGTGCTTGGGCAGCCTCATTTTTTGATTAATGGATTAATTTGCTTGTATGTGATTTGTGTGGTTAGGTATGTGGGGGGTATGCATGTGTGTATAAGTGCATGTGACTATGCATGCATATGTATGTGGAAGCCAGACAAGGATATTGGATGTCTTCCTCTGTCTCCCTTCATTTTGTTTGGTTTTGTTTTATGCATTTCGAGACAGTGTCTCTTCACTGAACCTGAAGCTCATGTCTCTATCAGACTGTCAAGCAGCCTCTGTCTTGTCTATACCCCAGTGTTGGGGTTACAGACACCCATGGCAGCTCCTGACTTTAACATGGGTGGTGGAGACTAAAATGCAGATCATCCTGTTTGTATAGCAAGTGCTTTACCCACTAAGTCTTCTGCTCAGACCTCTCTTCCTCTCTAAATGCTGTTAGTTCATTTAGAAAACTATTTTTATACATTTGTGTTTGATACACATACGTCCATGGTGTGAGTGGTATTCATGTTTATCTACATATATGTGGCATGACTGTGTTTGTCATGTATATGTCTGTAGTGTATAAGAATGGTATTGTGGTAAATGTATATGTTTACATATGGGTAGTGTCTGTGAACATGTGTGTGGAAGCATGGGTGGGAAGAGGAAGCACATATGACCAACCACTAGCCCCATGCTTCATGCATTAGCGTCCTCTGGATCTGTTGTGTCTATGCTACTCTAACGTAAAGGCAGTTCATGTCTAATCGTTTACATGTTTTCAACTGTTCAAGAATGCCTCTCAGCAGCGATCTAGATCCTAGCAACCTGGAATATAGCAAAGGCATTGCCTAGAGTTGTGAACTTCTCCATTTAAAGAAGTTATGCAGAGAGACAGAGAAACACAGCCAGGACACATCCATTACACACACGTTAGGCTCTGCCTATAGAACATTGGTGTCTAGGAGCCAGTCAGCAGTAGGCTGGATCTGAGCTGGGAGACTCATACAATACTGTGTGTTCCAGACTTGTCTGCCTTCATCATTCAGTCTGAGAAGGCTTCACCTTGCAACACTGAAAAGCAACATGTCCCTGTCTGCCTGGGCTCCACCCTCTGCTCAGAAGCTAGGATTTGACCCAGATTCAAAGACAACTGAGACCCAGAGTTTCATATTGCCTTGGACTCTAATAGAGGACATCTCCTTACCGACTGTACTTGCTTTTCCCTGAATTCCATGCACACATCACAGCATCATGGTTACTCATGACAAGCCTTTGAATATGGTGCCTTCTAACAATCTGCTCAAGCTGACAAACTGTTGTACCCACACACACTAGAAAATGCCAGGCTCATGCTACCTCCTGCACACCTCAGCTTAAACCTGTCAGTCATGCACCCTACAGTTTAGGCTATCTCCTGCCCCTCCACACACCAAGCCCTCTCCGCTGTCTGGAGGAAGGACCAGGCTGCCTGCCATTCTGCTGTTGTTAATCCCTGTCATCTGGGAGGAGCTGTTCTGTTTTTAAAACCAGGGCTGCTTGGCAGCCGAATAACCTTCACCAGAAACAATATTATCTCTCCAAATGTAGCGTGGCGCACTGGATGGCTGGCTCTCCAGAGCCCTCCTGACCCGCAGACAAGACAGTGTCATTACCAGTGATGCATACTATCCCAATGATGCCAAGCCATGAGAGGAAGCTGGGTGTACATAATAACTGAGTAGAAGATTCTGGCCTGCAAGGGAGCCAGCAGAGAAGGAAGAGGCACATAAAGAAATCCACAAGCAAGGATGGCTTCTTAGGGATGATAGGAATATGCTCTCACGTAAGACCCGACCACCACCTTGTCTAACAATTCCTGGATATTATCAGGCCAGGTCATCAAACTTAATAAATTGCAAATTACAGACTTATTTAGAAAATAAATACATAGCCACAGCTATGATAATATACAATTTTTTTCTTCCTGTCCAAAATGCGGCTTCTTCATGCATTAGACTTTAAACTTAGCATTATAATTGCCGACACATTTTGTCTGGAGAAGAATCCAGGTGTGAGAGAAGCAGAATGGAAATAATTTCATTTTTCATTTTCCTATACAGATGCCTTCCTGACTTAGACATTTTCTTTCAGTGCCTGGCGGTCTTCAAATTGTGCATGATTGTTCTATTACTGTTGCTTACGGTATTTATCTAATGTTGTCTGAAGTTATTTGCTTGCTTTTTTCTCCTCTAATTCACATGATGGGAAGACACATGTGACTCCCTGAAAAACCTTATGGGAGTCACAGTTTTGAGATGTCTTATTTTACAGTGTCTTGAAGAATGAGGCAATTTGCCACTGTATGTATCAAAACAGAAGAACCTTGGGCACTGAAGCCATGCATGTGGTCTCCTTGGGAGCGAGTTTCATCAGTTTGGAACCCAAATCAGGAATGTTCTAAGGAGAGAAATGCAAGCTGAGACTCTTAAATGTAAGCCATCTGTGGTGACAGAATGGCTATTCTGTCACCGCAGAGTTACTGCATCATTCTGCTTCCCTCTCTGCCTCCTCAGCATCCTGAAGTAGGTCTGATACACTCATGAATATGCACTTGTATATACACACGTATGTGTGACTGTGGTTAGATCTCCTAAGGTCTAGTCTACTCTCTCAGGCAGTAAGCACATGTTAATTCCACACCCGGTGCCTCCAGGAACACTCAGAGAAAGGTATAATACTCAAAGTACCCACTGGGTAAGAAGAACAGGAGCAGGTAGAAAGCCCTCATGTCCCCTCACAACCCAGGTATGTACGCATACCGCCAGTACAAGAACTCCAGGGCAGGGCTGGGAATTGACAGCACAAGAGCCACAGAGTTTACACAACCCTCCGCGTTTATTTATTTGTAGGATACAAGGATCTCCCCACTACTCCCCTAGTGAGTGCCTTCACAAGTAGCTCTTCCAGACTGTGTGTAAGTCAGAGGTGTGTTTTTTTTTTGATCTCCTGACTTTTCTAATCTGTCGATTATTATATGTGACAATAGGGTGTATAAAACCTATTAACTAAATGGAGAAAAAAATGAATATAATTTCCTGGGTCAGAGGAGGGGAGTGGAACATATTTAATGCCTTCTCCGTGAAGAGGAAAATATGAATGTGTATGTCAGAGTTAGAGCTATGAAGAGTCCACAGAAAAGGCAGTAAGAAAATGCCCAGATGCACCTGGCTTGATTGCAATTGGATATGAATAGCAGCAGGCAATACTGGAGTAAAGAAGGGTCCTTCTGTCTCCAATATTGTCACAAGATGAGTGTTACCTGTGTCTGTGTTGCTCCCATTGGCATAAAGGAGCCCAAGGAAAAAGGATAGGGCTTGTATCGACATGAATGGGTGTACAGGCAGTGCACTAGAATCAAATGGGCGTGAACATATGCCTTGTCCAGCAAAGGACAAGACCAGGGAATTGTTCTCTTCTGCTCTCAGGGAGCCGGAGCTGTTCTTTTGTCCACATTTCTGGGTGGTAAAGTCACCATCTACCATTCAGCATACCAGAGAAATCAGAGAACCATTTACCCTTCTCTCTGGTACATCTTTGAGAATCTGAGTATGGATAGAAATAGGAGGCCCTGCACTGACTGCTTCCATGCTGTACTTTAAATGCCCCTACAGTGGTCTTTTTGCTAAGTCTAATAGATAGATAGATA
>LOJH01064864.1:0-10544 GCA_001685095.1 Ellobius talpinus
TTTTCTTTTAAACAAAACCTCATGAGGTAGCAGTGGCTGGCCAGAAACTCAATAGATAGATATATAGACCAGGCTGGCCTTGAACTCACAAAGGCCTGCCTGCCTCTGCCTCCTGAGTGCTGGAATTACCAGGGTGTACCACCACAGCCAGCTCAGCCTTGTCTCTTGTCCTGAAGCTTCCTTTGATCAGTTTCCAGTAAGAACTGGTGGCCACCAAAGGAGGGAATGGCCGCTCAGTCTTCTCTTCTTTGCTAGATCCCAAAGTTCCCTTCAGCTGGTCGGAGGAGGACATCAATGACTTGTACGATCACACCACTGTGCTGTTTGCAGCTGAAGGTGAGTGGTTCTCTGTCATCCTGTGTCCTCGGCATTACCTGTGTCATATAGTATCCCCTCGTGCAGAGGGCACAAACTTCTTGTGCTCACAGATAAGCAGTAGGGAAACCAGGAATGTTAAACATGCAGGGTTAGCTCCTCAACGGAGAGCCATAAACCTGTTTTCTGCCCAGAAACCTGGGAGTGGATACAGTTAACAGCCTGCTAATCTGTGCTGTCCGTGGGCCAGGCCACACCCGAATCCCCCAAACTGTTATGTTTACCCCTGGCTCTTGCTTCCTGGACCATTATCTTGAGCATTGTTTCTCAGTCAGTAGAACCCATCCCCAGAAGTGGTGTCACATGTCCAGACCTCCCCTGGGCCCTTAAGATGTAGAGCCAGTCTCCTGACAAGTACTTTGTCACATGAATTTTGCAAAAGTTTCGATGTATTCACTCCTTAAGCTTCATTGTGATGATTGTCTCCAGGAAACCTTTTCTCAAAGTTGTACTGGGCTTAAATATGTCTAAAGTAACCTGCCCAAGGTCAGACTCAAGGATATGAACCAACGCTGGCTACTGAGTTGTGTTGAAATGGATTTCCTTCTTGCCTCATACGGATGTTACTTTGCCAGTCCTAGTGTTTGAAGAGACCCCCCTCCAAATCCTCACCTGCTCTGAATGATTTCTTCAGAGAGATGTCAAATTAGTACCTGAAAGGCACCAGCAGCCCTAAGAGTGACGCATTCAACTTCATCTTGATAAGATGGGAGCTACTTATAGATGAACAGTGGCCAGATGTCTTTCCCCAAAGTCGCTACCCCACCTTACCAAGCTCCTGTTTTGTGCAACTGTCAGTCCACAAGAGAACTGACAAAGACCTGTCTTCAGATAATTGCCCGATGTCCAAGCAGTAGAGGTGACTATAGGCTCAGGTGCACGCGCACACAGTACATGGAAACAATGCTGGGAAAGTCAAATGATCATGTGTGCTCCATCCTTGTCCTTGCGAAGGTCTCAGCAAACACTGCCCACCTGAGGAGGCTGACTGATTTGTGTGATCTGCCGTGTGGAACAGTAATGGCAGCTTGCTGTGAGAGACTGCAGCTAGGATGTAGAGAACTAGTCTCCCGACACTCTTAGAGCCATCCGTGAAGCTCCTTTCCAGAACGTTCCTCCACAGCTGCTACTGTGTGGGCAGTAACCTCTGAAGGCACACCTTTCCCCCCCACACACTTCTTTCCCTAGTGTTCTACGATGATGACTTAACCGACGCCCTGTTTAACACGCTTTCCCGACTCGTCCACAGACTGAAAAATGCCTGCACCGCTATCCTGTCAGTGGAGAAAAGGTGAGCTCTGCTGCCCCAGCTGCACCCTCACCGTGGGGTCCCTGCATCTGTGCCCACTGTGTGCTGGGCTGGGTACACCCTCATATCACCCTGTATCTGTGCCCGCTGTGTGCTGGGCTGGGCACACCCTCATATCCCTCTTTTAGTCTGTGCTAAACTCCTACCAGACATGGCCAGCCTGGCCCCATTTTCACATGGAGAGACGCTAGGGTGCTGTCTCCAAGCCACAGTGAGGTAGTGCCAGATGAGGACCTGCCTGAAACCAGGCCCCTCACCACTTGCGCCACTTCCTGTCGTTTCCACATACTAAGGCCGTTATCATCAAGGCCTGCCGTTAGTATCACTTACACTTGGTTTTTCTCTGTTCCTATGTCTTCAATAAAACTTAAAAATGAGAAAAAATGAAATGGTTAGTAAAAATAGGAATGAAAGAATTTCTTTGTGGAAGCCACATGTCCCCTCGTGTTGCCTTTGTGCCCTCTGCCAGGACCTCTGCAGAATATCTCTGTCTCAGCTCTGCCTCTTCCACACCAGTGATACCAAGTTCCTCCTTCACACAGTGTCCCATAGAAGCAAGGGCCCATCTTTTGTTCCTCCCTCCATAGACTGTGAACAAGACACTTAGGACAGGCAGGAAAAGCTGAATTCGGTAAATGACATTTTAGGGTTATTGTGTGCCTGGGCATAGTGACTCACAGCTGTAATCCCAGCACTTGGGAGATGGTTGCAGAAGGATCAGAACTCAAGGCCAGCTTTGGCTACATAGTAAATTCAGGCCAAGCTGGGCTACCATGATACCATACCCTGTCTCAAACAAACAAAAATAACAACAAAAAAAGGTTGTTAATTTTATTTTGAGGAAAGAATTGTTATCTTTTCCAGATATGCACAGATATGTTTGCTGGAGAAATGCTGAGATGTCTGGTATTTGCTTATTGATGTGGTTTGCTTATTGATGTGATTTGCTTATTGAGGTGGTTGAAAATCTGGAAAGACGGGAATAGAGTGGCTAAGAGTTGGTGGTGGTGGAAGCTGGCCAGTGGCTTCAAAGTAATTTGCTATATAGTTCTTGCTTATTTGGGTGTTTGAAATTTTTAGAATAAAAAATTTGGAAAGAAGACGGGGTTGTGGAGTTAGCTTAACATGTGAAGCACTTACTAGATAAGATGAGCATCCCCAGCACTCAGGAAAGTGCCAGCTAGGTGTGGTGGCCTCCAGATCACAAGCCCAGGGCCAAGTGAGAGAGACCTTATCTCAACATGCAAGGTAGAAAAAAATGTCAGCCTCTGGCCTCCACATTTACACATGTACACACAACACACACAAACAAAAAACACACTGCTGCATACACATGCAAAAAGAAAAGGAGACATGTGAACAGTTTGATTCAAGGTGTAAATCATTTTACAGATTCCCTGTTCCACAGCCTCTCACTTGCCCTTCCCATAGGTAATACGCACAACACCCAGCCAGCAAATCTGCCTTGGAATCTGTTTGCAACAATTCAAGATGTGTATCTGCCTTTCCAGGGTGTTGTCTTGGCAGGTGACCTCAGCTCCCTGTGGCCATATCTGAGAGTAGAGACAATAGCCATTCCAGAAAACCAGGCTTCCATGCAGGAATTCCTCTGGAAGGAATTTGCTCAAAGACTGGGTGCAGAATAGACACTAAATCCAGACTCGCCAGGCACTAAGTGGGAAGCGAGCTGTGAGGCTGCAGCAGAGCCCTTCCGGGTCGTGATGAGTGTGTTCCTGCTGTTCAATCCACAGGTTCAACTTCACACTGAGACACTTGGACGTCACATGTGAAGCCTACGATCACTTCCGTGCCTCCCTGGACTCTCTAGAGAAGCTGGCTGACGGCAGACTACGCTTCATGGTGGAGCCTGTGGAAGCCTCCTTCCCGCAGCTGCTCATCTACGAGCGCATCCGGCAGCTGGTAGATGCAGCCCCATGAGGGGGGTGGGAAACCAAGCACTGGGCCAGTCTGACTGTCCCTTCCATGGTCTCCCAGGAGAGGCTGCAGGTTTAACATTGTCTGTGATCCCTGAGCCAGCCCATTCTCAGCAATCACCCAGCCAGAGCAGGTCTATGCCTTCTCATGCTCTTTCTCTGTGAGCAACTAAGACTCCAGAGGAAGCTAGAGGCAGGCATCAGTTACTTTCCTCCTTGCTGAGGTAAAGTGTATGACCAAAGCAACATCTAGAGGAAGGTTTCTTCTGGGTCACATTTCAAGAGGGTTCAGCTACCATGTAAGAGACGACTAGGCCACAAGAGCAGGTGGTAGCTGGTCACATTGCCCCCACCTTAGGAAGCAGTGAAGAGGAAGTGGGGCCAGCCTGCCCACTTCCTCTTCCTCCTGCAAGGCTCTACCTCCTCAAGGTTTCACACCCTTCCTAACCAGTGCCTCCAGGTGGGGAACAAGGATTCAGACCCAGGATCCTGTAGGAGACATTCCAAATTCAAGCCCTAACAAAGCAGAAGGTCATTTGGGGAGCAGTAAATCAGAGGAAGGTTCTGAGAGTTCTGCAGGTGGAAAGGCAGGCCCAGGTGATGCCTGATGAGAGCATGGGAAGAATAGAGGCTTGGATTTGGCTCCCAGTTTGAGGGAAGTCATAACTGCAGGAGTGTGAGTCAGCTAGTCACGTGCATCCACAGTCAGAAAGCAGAAAGATGAACGCGGTGCTCAGCTGGCTTCCTCCTTTTTAAGTCAAGGGCCCCAGCCCATGGTACAGTGCCACCCACATTTAGGATGGGTCTTCCTACCTTAACTAACCCAGTCCAGAAACTCCATCACAGATATGTGCAGAGGTTTGTCTCTATGGTGATTCTAGATCCTGTCAACTGACAGCGTTAACCATCTTATTAATGGCTGCATCTGCTCTGTGGAGATGCTGCTGCTTCTCTGGCCAGTCACGAAGGCTCATACCAGGCTCTTGATCATCCTCCTGCAGTCGTAACCAGCATGCATGTAGTGCCACACACTTTTTGTCCACTGCCTTAGTTAATGCACCCAGTCAGGAACTGGCAGATCTGGGACGTCATCTTTAGCCAAGGAACCTGCTATTACAGCTTTTAAACCCAGCACTTAGAGTAAATTTCAAAACTCAAAATTACCCTGAAAATTACCAGGAGCTAGATTCACAGAAGTCCATCCAGCGTCTTTTGTTCTCTTGCCTTATGGGTGTGGAGATCAGGCCTCATTCTCAGGAGAGGAAGGCAGGGGCAGAGGGAAGGGCCCAGCTTTCTTGTGCTCCCTCCTTTCTTCCTTCTCAGGAAATGGAGCTGCAGAGCACAGTGGTTAAGGTCCCCAAAATGGTAAGACTATGGCCACTTGCTGCTATTCCTTCAGTCCCTTGTGACCATGTGACATACCAGTATCCTTCAGCTAGTTCTAGTCTTCGTCTACACAGCCACTGTGCCACCATGTAAAGGCCAGAGCCTCAAGAACGGGAAGGGGCCCCCATCCCTGCCCTGCTGTCACATGGTTCTGCTTTGTGAGTCCTCAGACGCTGTCATCTCTGTGTGTTGCAGGAACTCTGGAAGATCAGAGTAGAACCAGCAGCATGAGCCACCTCCAAAAGGCGTGACCTCTTGACTGTCACTTAATGTTTCCAATAAAAGCAAACCCTCTATGTACTGAGATGCTGTCATTTTAAACACCGAGAGTGGCCCTTGCATGAACCAAGATGATTTCCTAGGATCCATCACTACCTGCAGCAATAGCCCCAAAATATTGTTGCTCAGAGTGTGGTAGCTTGGCTGTCTCATGCCTGTCACACAGCTCCCAAGTGCTCCTGAGCCACTTGGTCAAAGTAAGCAAATGTTCGGTCAGGCTGCACTCTGGTTATTTCCTGTGGGAGTGGGGCCATGACCATGGCACCACTTTTCACACTTCCTCTGCTAGTTGGACTAGGCACTTGCCCAGCATGTGTGAAATCCTGGGTTCCACTGGAAATTATATTGAGGTGGGCTGAGATCTAGCTCAGTTGGTGCGAGACTTGTCTAGCAGATACACAGACCCCTGGAATTCATCCCTAGCGCCACATAAAATGGATGTGGCAGTACATAACTAATACCGGTGTTAAGAGGTATCCACTAGAGAAGACCACTCAGACACAGGTTCAGACCAATAAAAAGTCTTAATTAACCAGGTGTGGTGGTGCAACCTTTGATCCCAGCACTCAGGAGGCAGAGGCAGAGGCAGGCAGATCTCTGAGAGTTCAAGGACAGCCTGATCTACAGAGCAAGTTCCAGGACAACCAGGGCTTTACAGAGAAACCCTGTCTCGAAAAACCAAACCAGGGGAGGAAAGGTGGTGACTACACTGAGTGTTTGGGACATAACTGCCATCCTGAGCCGTTCTCAGGGTGAGCTTTTAAGAGCAAAACCCACATCCTGGGTTGACACACCTCAGTTAGCAAGAACAGTTAGCCAGAGGCAGAACTACAGAAGCCAGAAAGCAAGGTTAGTACTTTCTCAGACCTGTGGACATTGAAGGATTCGGTCATTGTTTTCATTTTGGTAGTTGTTGGTCCCTGCATTCTGGGTTCCAAGGCCTGGATGGTACTTCCATCATGGTATCAGTTGTGCCAAGGGCTGGGGTCTGTGCCAGCACTCAAGGTTGAGTCAGAAGAGTGAAAGTTCAAGTTTGGTCTGGTGAAATGGCTGCTTGTAGCATTGACCTGAGTTCAGATTCCCACACTGGCATAAAATCTAGGCACAACCCTACAGAAGAGAGTGGACAGGCAAAGACAGGCTCTCAGGAGCTCATTGGCCATCCAACCAAGACAAAGTGAGCTCCAAGCTCTGTGAAAGCCCTTATAGCAAAATAAGGTAGAGTGCATTGAAGAGGACAGGCAAACCCTGGAAGCTCATTGGCCAGCCAGTCTAGCCAGTCAGTGAGCTTCAGGTTCAGTGAGAGACTAAAGGGAGGGATTGACAGAGGAAAGACACTCAGCATTAGCCTCTGGCCTCCTCACATGCCTGTATACACATGTAACATTCATATTAACAAGTACATATGTCAGCACAAGCACGCACACACTGCCCCTCCCTCTAAAATAGTGTTCTTCAAGATGACCCCACAAAGGGCCTCACACGGTGCTACACACTCTTAATCCCAGCACTTGAGAGACAGAGGCAGACAGATCTATGTGAATTTGAGACCAGCCTTCTCTACATAGTTCCAAGACAGCCAGGGCTGCATAGAGAGACCCTGTCTCAAAAACAAAGAAAAGAAAACCAGAGAGGAGACCCAGTGAGTGACAGTTCTCCAGCACTCTGGAGACCACCCCATATGTATAATTGTCCCCAAGCAGTAGAACTGTGCCAGCTTCTTCACCCAGCTCATGAGGGAAAGCCACTTTTATGTCTTAGCCACTCATCCTAAGAGCTTCCTTCTGACAGCCTAGAATTCCTCTTGGCTAATTCACAGTGCCATCAGAGCATCACGCTGCAGTCCAGCCTGTGTTACAGCCTCCAGAGAGCCTCTGTAAGACCTTTTTGCTGTGGTATTTCAAAATCATCAAACCATTGAGATACGTGGTACATAATTAACCCAAGTCATTGGACTCAATTTTTTTTCTTGACACATTCTAACATTTTCAGAGAAAAATATGGCCCAAGGAGATGATGCCGCTGCTCAACCATAGCCTGAACAAAAAACTTGGTTCAATCAACAAAATGTGGTTCTCTATCCCTCTGCTCCCGCACCAGCTTCTCAGATGACTGTGTACGGATCAGTAGGGGTTCCAGATGCTACCAATTCTAACCTGATTCCTAGATAGGGTCTCACTCTCAATTAACATGCTCATATGTTCCATGACTCTGGTCCAGAGCACATGGGTAATACCAAGGCTGCAATGCGTCATTCCTGGTTATAGGCGCACTCAAGGGCTAGGGATTCGAATCCGTTGCTAGAGTGTTTGCCTATCATACATAAAACCCCTGGGTTCAGTCTCCTGTGCTGCATAAAACCAGGCACATGTCTTTAACCCCAGCACTTGGAAGGTGGAAGGAAGACCATCAGAAGTCCCAGGTCGTCTTTGACTGCACTGAGGTCAGCCTGTTGACACCCTACAGTCAGCGTATAAGCATGAGGACCTGGGTTTGGTCCCCAGGCATCACCATGTAATGCACTGTGGCATACCTTTGCAATCCCAAGTCTGAGGAGGCAGAACACGATCTTTGGCAGTCCCAGACCAGACAGGCTAGCCTGCATTGTAATGACTCAGCCACACAGCATGGCTGACACTTCCGGGATCTAGGGCCACGCATGTGCAAACCCTCAGGCAGAAGTGCCTAATGGTCCCGGGTTCGGGGGGATCTTAAAGGACCCTGCATGACCCACGTGCAGCATGGTGGCATCATCTACATCTGACGCAACTACGTAAGCCCTGGCGCACATGCGTGAGCATCTGCACGTGATGTAACCACATTACCCCCTGTGCGCATGCACTAGGCAGCCCTTGAAAGCTGGATGGATGTTCAAGCTCTCTCTCTGCACTCCGACCTCACCAGGCCTGTACACCTTTCCCCCAATAAACACCTAAGCGGGTTTGTTTCCTGTTTCCTTCTCACTTGCGCCAGGTAATTTCATGCGTGGTAAGTTTTAGGCCAGTGAGGGACTATTTCAGAAGAAAAGCTGGAAAGACGGCTTGGCAGCTTAGGTAGTGGCTGCTCTTGCAGAGGACCTGGGTTTGATTCCCAGAACCTCACAACCTCCATAACTCTAGTTCTAGGGGATCTGATGCCCACTTTTGACTTTTGTAGGCAGTGTACACATATGCTGTGTATATATATATATATATATATATATATACATGCAGGCAAAGCACAAGTATACCTAAAAAATAAAATATTGTAGAAAACAAAACAAGATAGGGCCCAGTGAGATGACTCCACAGCTAAAGGCACCTGAGTTCCCTTAGTTCAGTCCCCAAGTTCCCATGAAGTAGGAGGGACCCAACTCGGGCAAGTTGTCCCCTGACGTCTACATACATGCCATGGCATTTGTGTAGTACACACTGTCTCTCTCTAAGTAAATTAATACATTTTAAAGAAAAAAAACATGCTAAGTGTTGCCCTATGGAGCAACACTCAGTACTGACCTATGGCCTCAACATGAACACATACATGTACTACCACTATCTAAAGAAATGTTCGTAAACTGAACATGGTGCACATGCCTGCACCTATAATCCCAACATCTGGGAGATGGAGAATTTCTAATAATACATACCAACTCCAGCTGGGTAGACCCAGGCCCAAGTCCTGTATTGGTTACATACCACCCAGGTAGCCTCTGGCAAGTGCCCTGGCCTGCTGTAAGCTCAAATTCATCTGTAAAGAGTAAGGCTCCTTTCTCCAGGGCACCATGAGTATCTTCAGTGAGTGATTTGAGGTTCTGACACTTGAGATATTTCAGTGGCTGAGGTACTGTTCTGGTGTGGTTTGTCAATTTGGGAGCACTCTCAGCTGGCACACCATAGGCCTGGTAATCTATGCTGTTTCACTGCCTTCATGGCCTCCTGTACAAAAGGCAAGAACTTGCTACATGAAATAGTTTGGGTTTGGTCCCCTGTCCCAAAAGAAACTTGAGAAATCAAATGGTACAGCCTGGCCTCACGCCTAGGTTCTCTGCTGCCCTCAGAAATCACTCTGAAGCCTGGGAATGTGTGACTCAGTTGGGTTCCCATAGGGACACAGACTCTTGTCAGCCCCAGCTGATGATGTTCAGAGAATCTGATTTGTGCAATGGTGGGAAGGTACTGGTGGGGTAATCAGCAGGGGCATAGCCACCCTCAGTGATTAAAGCCTACATTAGGAGGGCCTGGGATAGAGTTTTCATAGAGTTTACCTAGCATGCACAAAGCCCTAGGTTCAAGCCCCAGCATCACATAGACCAGGCACAGTGGTGCACACCTGTAATCCCAGTACTTAGGGAGTGGAGGCAGGAGGATCAATTCAAAGTCATCGTTGATTAGGTGGTGAGATGGAAGCCAGCCTGGGCTACATTAGGGCATGTCTCAGAAAGGTGACAATGGGACTGATAGCCGCCTACTGGAAATGGGTTTCCCACAGAAAGGACTTGGTGACATTGAGCAGCATTGTTAAGAGCATTAAAGCACACTTGAGTGGGCTGGAGACATGACTCAGCAGTTAAGAGTTCTTACTGCTCTTCTAGACAGCCTGACTCAGGTTTCCAGCACCCACATCTGCAACTCAAAATGGCCTGTAGCTCCAGCTCCCAGAGAGCCAATGCCCTCTCCTGGACTCCATGAGCACCACACACACACAGAGACACACATGCATAAAAACAAACAAACAAAAAACAGCTTTGCAGCCTTCATCAATGACTCAGCTGGCAATGGATGGAGGCTGAGGACGGGAACACAAGATCCTCCCATCCTCAATACTTGGGCTTGGAGGATGCACTTGGGGAATACTGACCCAGGCTTGGGAGCACAACTGTGCTCATGATGTGAACTCACTGCCCTCAGCCATGCTCTTCCCTCAACGCCTCACCTCCAAACCCCGGGGAAAACCTGACTTCAGAACAGCCTAGGGTGAAGGCTCCTGGCAAAGATGGTGGCACACGCCTGCAATCTGATCACTTGGGAGGCAGAGGCAGGAACACTGTTAGCCCTAGGCTAGCCTGGCTACATAATGAGGTACACCCTGTCTAAGTAGAAAAAGAAAAGAAAGGCTGGGCATGGTGATGCACACCTTTAATCCAAGCATTCGAGAGGCAGACGATCTCTAAGAGTCTGAAGCCAGCCTGGTTTACATAGTGAGTTCCAGGACAGCCAGGACAACACAGCTGATGATAGATAGATGATAGATAGATGATAGATAGATAGATAGATAGATAGATA
>LOJH01064865.1:0-10544 GCA_001685095.1 Ellobius talpinus
TGGAATGTTAAAAGAAATTTTTTAAAAATTCAGAACATACTTGGCAATAGCATTGGCTTCATAGTTTTATAGCACAGCGATTGCAAATCCAGGTGAATAAACAGCTGTGTGTGTCAGGCGGGTCGTTGTCTCTGTTTTCCCTCCTGTGCTATTCACTACTTGCACACTCAGAGACATCCACCAGAACTACCTTGAAGCCTAAATTCCTGTCCCACACGATCTTCCAAACTGTCCTATGGCACAATCAACAACAAGAGCCTGGGGGTCCTTAGCCATGTATTTTACTGGTTTTCTTTCAAGATTGTCCTTTTTAGTAGTCCTGGCAATAAGGGACAAGATGACCATTGATACTTCATGGCTACCAGGCAGTCTTACTTCTGAAGGCCTCTGAAAGGCAGGCAGTGGGAAGCAAAGGATCACCTGCTGTTGATCTCTGGCCACTCCCTCAATGCCCAAGAGAAACATACCGCGGGCCAAGTCTAAGACTCAGTTTGCCATAAAAGGAGGGGCATTATAGGATGTAAAGAATGGTGGGTTTGCAATATGGGTAATTTAGCCCACGCTTCAGTTCTGGGAAACTGGAAATGTTGATTCATTCAGCTGTTTTTCTGTTGCTTATGAAAATATTCTTTAGTGAACTTTTCCTAGGAAGGTTATGTGAAAAAAAAAGAATAGTGGTTTTGCCTCTAAAAAACTTCAGGCCTGACTGTTGTCCTTATGTTATGTAACCATGTACCAACCCCTGCTGAATGACTCCAGTTAGACTCAGTGGAGACAGAAGATTCACAGATGGACAAAAGTCTCTTTGGAATCACTTGTAAGTTAGACTGTGGACATTTCAATGGGGGAGGAAGGCTCACATTACTTGATGATGATGGTTAACTGCAAGACTTTCTGTAATATCAGTAACTCAGGCTATATATGAATGCATTAGACTGAAATAACTTGAAATATGTAGACAAGTAGACAAAAACGTTGAAGAGAAAATTGCCCAGGATGGAGGCCTTGGTGACTGCTATGGGGCTGGAGGTCTGTGGTCTTCAAAGAGAGCAGGAAATAAGATCATCAAGGAAGAAGGAATGAAACACGGCTGACATCTCGATGAGTTAGACAAGTGAATTAAATCTGGGCAGGCAGCACAGATGTGAAATTGGAGCCCTAGACAAAGAGAAAATAGAACATAAGGTTTTTGTTACACGTGTGATTAAATCTCATGAGTCCATGGAGAGGAAAATTGAGATGCTGGGGAAACAAATGATGCTGTAAAAACTGAAGTGTTCCGACTGAGGCAGAGGCTGAAGATCCCTGAGGGAGATAAAGCAGCCTTAATGATGTCACTTCCAAGCTAACTATGAAGATAAGCCAGAACTTCCCCTTCTGAAGAATGTAACCATCAACCTTGCTTAGAGCCGCATGCAGCCAATATTCCCGCTAATACGAGCTACCAGTTCTGGATGGAAAGATTCTCAGTTAGCCCAGAAAGTCCTTACCTTTAAGGGAACCTCACTTTTTTAAGGGACTTGCTGGGAACAAAGGCAGATTCTGGTTTTTGCATAGTGCATTTCTTTCATTTGCTTTTCAGGTCTTGACTGTTTGTCTTTGGTTTACATCCTAATCTTAATGCTCAGCTAGAAGAATCTTTTCTTGGAATTTCAAGTCCGGAGTTTCTGGGCAATTGAGCAAAGGGTGTTTATGAAATTATGTCTGTATAGGCTTATTAAAGGTAACTTTTAGCCAAATAATATTCTGGACTCAAAAATTCAAAACTCCAAAATACACTTGATTCAGGTATAAAATTCTCATGTAATCATTTGATATTTTCAATGCTGAAAATAGGATTAGAATTTTATACAATTTTTAAATATGCAGAGGATGAGATGAGAACATTAGTATAATTTTTATATTTACTTCACAAGCCAATTGCCATTCCTCTTTGTGTCATGCATGTGTCTATGCACAGGAAATAATATTATTGGATCTAGAGAAGCAAATCCTGTGGAATGACATGTCGCTCCTGGTTCATAACTAGTAATCCATTTCTTCTCTGTGCAATATTGTGAGGAAGGCCGTTTGTTTATTCCAGCTGCCTGGCAGCTCAGACCCAAAATAATCACACAAAAGCTATATTATTTAAATCACAGCTTGGCCCATTAGCTCTAGCTTCTGATTGGCCAACTCTTACATCTTAATTTAACCCATTTCTATTAATCTATTGCCATGAGGCTGTGGCTTACCAGGTACAGTTCAGGTGTCTGTGTCCAGTGGGGCTACATGGCTTCTCCTGACTCTGCCTTCCTTCTCCCAGCGTTCCGTTTAGTTTTCCCCCACCTACCCCTATTCTGCTCTGTGCAGGCCCAAGACAGTCTCTTTATTAACCAATGGTATTCACAGCATGCAGAGGGGAATCCCACATCAGTGCAATGGTCTTAAGCATTGACCACCACCTACATCGCAAGCTCCTTTTTTGATTTGATAATGCTGGTTGAGAATCCCTGGTGTTGATTGCTTTATCTCATAGAATAAATTTAGAAGTGATGTGCTGCAGTCCATGTTTCTATTAAATGCTCTTGGATCTTTCTTGGGGTCTCTCGGCATCTCCTGTCCTCACTCCACCTCTCCCTCTTTCACCTTCTTCTCCTTACCCCCACTGTTTCTCACATTCATCCTCATTTCAGAACAGAACTTCAGAGTAGTGTTGTCCTGTAGAAATGTCTCCAATTTTGAAAGATTTTTTTTTTCTGTGCTTTATATTACCACAATCCCAGTGGCTTTGGAGCACATGAAACATGGCCATCAGGACTGAAACACTGCATATTTAATTTTGTTTCATCTTAATTAACATGTAGTGGTCTCCAACTTGTTGGGTAGCATAGCCCGGAGAATGTGAGGTTGTTGTATGGCGTTGAGCATCTTGTTTATGTTAGCTTTGTAGAAAGGTACTCATTTCTAGCTGAGTTTTCTTCATGTGGGTGTCTTTGTTACAACAGATAGTGATTGCCCATGGAATGAATTCTGCTTTTCTAAAGCCCCTTTTCTTGTACTATGCTTCCCAGTCCAGTCTAGCGCAGGAACTAACACTTTAAATGAGTTCAGAAGTCAGTGTAAACACAACATATGCTGGTGGGGGTTTGCTAAAGAGCACAATTGAGCTGATATTTCCAGCAGGTTACTATTCCTGATTTAGCACATGGGTTCAGTTTCCACAAATGGCTTTGAGATTCACTGTTTTCTTTGTGTATGCTTTTTAAAAGAAGATACTAATGGGCAATCTTGAAATGTGGCAACATTCTTCTGTGGGGGCTAGGGAGCATATGGAGAACTTGCATTCACAGAGAGGAAGGAATTAATAGGAAGATTCTGCTGTGTGTCAGTACAGTGGCTTCACAACACAGAATGTCTGAGGCTGATAACGAATCAGAATTTCTGAGGGATTCTGTATGATGAGAGCTTTTGGATTCCCAATTGTTTGGGTAAAATACTTTGAAAAAAATAACACTGTTTATGTTAGTCTATATTTGGTGTTCTGGACAGTGTGATGAAGTGATTCCATCTACCTTGGATTATATTGAATAAATTATGTATATATTCATCCAATACACAAAAATCTCAGAAATTTACCATGAACTTCTAGTCTTACTGTGGTTAACCATTTTACCCTCTAAATAGGTATCTATGAACCTCTTTTTTTCTTTTTGGCCTAAACTCTGCTGCAATGGGCTCAACATAAGGGAGATGGTGTGGGATTTCTCTTGAGTAGTTTCTATTAGAAGAAGTAGTGTCTTGCCAGACCCCATGTGTACTTATTTTCAAACCTCAAGGAATAGAGATTTAGTCACATTTTGATTTTTCAACATGGTATCTTCTAGCTTGTTTCCTTCATTAGAATTGTGATCAATAAGCACGTATTAATTAAAATGGCAGAGTAATGACATTAGTTCTTCATCAGAGAAGATGCAGAGCCATATGCCTGTGCCTGAGCATCTCTTTTTAAAATCACCACCATTAGCCTTTCCCAACGGTGGGCCCCTAGACCACCCACCAGGAGAGTCTCAACTGTTCAAGTCAGATATAAGACTGTAGTATACTGTCTAAATATTTTCACTCTATATATCCAGGAAAAATAAAATGTTGTAGAGCAAAAAAGAATTCTGAAAGTGGGTAGAAAGGATCAGAACAAACTTATCCTGGTTCAGATTTTGCTACTGGGTCTTCGAGATACAAAGGATATAAGGAAAGAGATGCAATTTAACTTAGTATTTTTTCTTCAGAGCTAAGTAGTTGGATGAGTCATCCTATACAAGTTCACTGGAGCCTGGCATAAGGTTTCCTTTTCTGTTCTTTCCTTTTCTTCCCGCCCTTCCTACCCTGATTCTTTCCTTCCATCCATCCATCCTTACTTACTTCCTGACAGTTTCATATATTTATATAATGATTTTAGTCATTTTCCCAGCTCTTCCTCTGTCTCACTTCTCTTCTTTCCCACTGCAGCTTCTAGTCTCGACTTTCTCAAGTCCTCTCTCTCTCTCTCTCTCTCTCTCTCTCTCTCTGTGTGTGTGTGTGTGTGTGTATGCATGTGGTGACTATCATGAGTTTCATGCTGGATTATGTATGAGAGGTTATTTGCTGGAACAAGGGTAACTTATCAGTGGCTATAACACAGCAGGAAATGTAGCTTTGTTTCCCAGCAGTCATCAGCTGCCCATAGTCCCTCAAGGAGGAATGGACCGTCATGAGTCCTAACCTTTTCAGGAAGAATGTTGAGAGGCCCAGCCTTGTGCGGGTCTCATGCAGACAATCACAGCTTCTGAATTTTGTGTGTTGGCTTTGTATCTACTACTGTGCTGATTAAGTCTCATCATCTCTAGAAGTTTTGTGCTATGGTCTCTATAGAATCATGTAATCTGCAAATTGGAACATGCTATTTCCCCCTTTTCTATTTATATCTATTTTATTTACTTCTCATGTCTTATCGGTCTTGTTGACACTTCAAACACTTTACTGGATAGGAGTGGGGAGAATGGGCACCATTGTCTTGTTCCTGATTTTGGTGGGAAGGCTTTGCAGCTTTTTCCTCTCAACATGATGTTGGTTATATAGTCTTATCATATATAGCCCTTATGGAACTGAAGTATGTTCCATCGATTCCTAATCTATCTAGAGCTTTTTACCATGAAGGAATGGTAGATTTTGTCAAGGCTTTTGCTGTATCTGTTGAGATGATTCACGTGAATTTTGCCCTTGAGATCACTTAGTATGATAAATTACACTTACTGATTTATGTATGTATGGTTTTGGAATCAAGATAATAATAGATTAATAAAAAGAGTTTGGAAGCATTTCTTCCTTTTCTATCTCATGGAATATCTAGAACCATTGGTTCTAGATATTATTTCAAGTCTGATAGAATTCTGTGATGAAACCATCTGAACCTGGGCTTCTCTTTTTTAGTCTAGAGTTCTTTAGTTACTATTTCAATGTATTTGTTTTATAATAGACTGTTTAAACAATTTATTTCATCTTGGCTTAAATTTGTTAAATTATATGCATCTAAAAATTAATCTATTTCTTTTATCTGTTTTATTGGGATAAAATTATGTTCACACATATCCCTATGGTATTCTAATTTTGTTACTATCTGTTTAATGTTTCCTCCTCTTTTAAACATAATGTTTTTATTGATTCTTTGGGAATTTCACATTATACATCCTGTTTACACTCACCTCTCAGTCCTACCATGTCCACCCCCAGCCCTGTGACCAAAAACCAAGTTCAATTTGTGTTATCTGTATACTCACTGGAACATGGTAAAAACTCTCAGCATTCTGTCCCTTAAGTACAAGTGAGTTCTTCCCTTCCTTCACCCACCACCAGAAGCCATCAGTTGTGGAGAACTACATTTCAATATCCTTATCACATTTTTAAAAAGAGCTCTCTTCGATGGCTGCCTGTTTAGGCTGTTTCTTTTTATTATGGGAGGCTGGAGGGGGGTTGGGGTTGCCACAAAAGCTTTCCGTGTCAATCTTTCTCAACTGTGCATCTGCAGTGATATCATGCTGATGTCCACGGGCAGTGCTGCCACCAGGGACCATACTTCACTCACCTGAGGCCACGGTGATGTCTCCATCTGTGCTGCCTCTGAAGGCCCTGTCTGAGTAAATGGGCCTATTGCAGCTGGAGTCTGTGTTGATGTTCACAGCCCATGTTACACCTGAAGACCATGTCTGAGGTCTGTGCTGTAGCCTGAAGCCATGTTGATGTTCATAGGCTGTGCTGCTGCTGGAGGCCATGCTGATCTGAGCGGCCTGAGGCTATGGTGATGTCCAGGATCCAGGCTGCCTCTGAGATCCTTGTCTGAGTCCACGGTCCTACTGCAGCTGAGGCCGTGTTCGTGGTGTGTGCTGTTGTAAGAAACCGCGCGGAAGCCCGTGATCTGTGCTCCTACTGACTGCAATGCTCCCCCTTTCATTTTATTTTTTATTAATTTGAATTCTCTTTCTTTTTGACTAATTCCACTAAGGGTTATCAATTTTGCTCTTCTTTATGAAGAAAATTCTTCGTTTCATTGCATACTTGTGTTGCCTTTTCCATTTTTGCTTTATTATTTCCTGCAATAATTTAGTTATTAGTTATTTCTCTCTGTGTACTGATTTTTGGTTCGGTTTGTTCTTTCTGCTGTGCCTTAAGAAACATCACAAGGTTGGTTATTTGAAATATATCTGATTTCTTAAAAATATTTTAATTTAATTATGCGTGTATGTATGTGTCTGTGGGAGTGTGTGCACATGAGTGTAGATGTCATGGGATTTCTCCGGAGCTGGAGTTGCAGGCGGAGTGAGTCACTTGATGTGGCTCATTCTTTTGGAAGAACAGTATGTTCTCTTAAACCCTGAACCATTTCATCTGTCTGGGATCATTTTGATTTTAAATTAGGTACTTAGAACCTTACCCTTCTATCTTAGGACTGCTTTCATTGCACCCATACGGTTTGGTATGTTGTGTCTTCATTTTCATTCTTGCCTAGAAACTTCATTTCCATGTGTTTTTGTGTGTGTGCTATGTGCATGTCTGTTTATGCAAGTTTTTCATGTATACATGGGGAGAACTTAGGATGATGTCATGAATCATTGTCAGTTGCTCTTATACCTTATCCATTGGGGTAGGGTCTCTCCGGCTAATACAGAGTTCACCAGTATGAGTAATTTTGCTGGCCAATCTGCCCTAGGGATCCCCTGTTTCTACATTTTGAGGACTGGATTATAGGTGGGCCATCCTGCCCATTTTAGATTTATGTGTCTTCTGGTGATCTGACTCCCAGTTCTCATGGTAAACAGTTTAACCCCTGAACCATCTCTCAGCCCCAGATTCTAGGAATTTTTAAATTTCCTCTTGTTCTCTTCAGAGAATCATTCATCATTTAATAGCATATTCTTAATCTGCATACATTTGTGTGTTTTCTGTAATTTATCTTGTTATTTACTTCTGGCCTAATTCTATTGTGATCGGATAGGATGCAGGGTATTATTTCTTTTTTAAAAAATTCTTTGTTAAGACTTGATTTGTGTCCTACCATGTGTTGTATTTTACAGAAAGTTCATGGGCCATCAATAAGAATGTGCATTGTGTAGCTCTCGGGTGGAATGTTCTGTAGATGTCTGTTATGTCTTTCAATCTACAGTGTGATTTAATTCCAGTCTTTCTCTTCTTATTGTTTGGTTGGTGAAGTCACCGATTATTACTGTGTTGGTATTACCTGTGATTTATCTAGTACCATTTGTTTTATGAACTTGGGCAAACCTGTGTTTGCTGTGTTTGTATTTAGAACTGTAATTTCCTCTGGATGGCTTTTCCTTTGATCAGTAGAGGACTGATAATTTTTATCTTTTCTGACAAGATTTGGTTTGAAGTGTGTTTTAAATCATGTGTCTTGATTTTCATCTAGGCCATTTTCATTGGGAGGCATTACTGCGGGTTGGTCTTTTTGGATGAGACGAATTGTCTTGGGTTTTCATGCTCCTGTTGCTTTGGTGGGGGATTTGTGGGTCTGGATTTAGAATACTGGTTAAGATGTTTGTGCTTTTGTTATTTAATTTACGTGGCCTTTCTACTTTTAGGAGAAGGTTTTTTTTGTTGCTTGTTGTTTTTATTTCATTTATTTATTTATTTTGCACAGGCAAGACTAGGTTATATGGGGACAATGTGATATTTTCACCTTTAAGATTGCTGTTCAGGCATCAGATTCTTCTGCCTACAGACCTCTATAAGACATAACGACTCTCTACTGCTCCAGTCTCTGTCCAGCAGCAAACTCTCCATGAGATTAGTGTCAGTTCACAGAACAGTCATTTTTTAAGAATCAGTTGTTTGGGGGGAATGAAGGGACAGCAGCTGTGCTTTGTATATAATGGCATGAGAGCTATTCCGGGTATGAGTGGAGAAAGTAAAGAGAGAGACAAAATCACAGTGGGATCAGTGATTAGTCTAAGATTTCTAGATGAGAAGCAGAGGAGACATAATAAAAGGGGTAATGTAGAAACAGTGAAGACAGGTGAGCAGCTTGAGATGTAGTTTTGGTTAAAGGTAGATTGGAAAATGGTAAGGTAAAGATAATCACTCAAATAATGTAGACCAATCTCATCTCTCAGGAGTCTGAATAACAGAGACTATAAACTCAGGCAGCCTGTGCTCTCTAGGAGAGGTCAAAGAAAAATGATAGGGTATAGAGAGAAAAAGAACGTAGAGGTGTGAACAGTGAAGAGTCCCGGTGCGGGCTACTTTGACCTTGGGTAATATATAAACGAGGAAAGGTAACAGAAATGAACAAGAGCTGAGTAAAGACTGAAAGTGAGACCGTTTAGATTATCTGATGATTCCCTGACCTGGTAAGGTGACCTAGGATTGGTTGATTTCCCAAGCCTCAGATGGTGACCAGAAGTTGGAACCCCATTATGGATTATTTCACTTACCTCACTTTGTGAACCAGAGCTGAGTTCCAACTATGGGTGGTCTCTACTTCAAATGGCATAACATACACAACATATACCAAGATTTTATAGGTAGATATATGTGTGTATAATATTTGTGATAGCATTTGAAAAATTAAAGATATTTTATACACTAGATACTTATGTAATATATATGAATCAATGAAATAAAATATGTATCAGCTTTAAAATTACATATGTACATGTGTGTTGTTAATAGAAAATACAACTCTCACCTCAAAGATTATTCTGGAGCTAAATATGAATGACTATGGCACTGGACCATAGATTTGGGTTAGGACAAATTCCATGTTCCAGTGTGAGACAATTTTTTTAGTATTGGGACAAGGGAAGTCATACATCAAGGCGATAACAAAATTCATCAGTGGAAACATTAGGCGTGTGCACTTTAGCAAAGTGAGAAAAACTTTTTAATATTCCTAAAATGCTATCAGACGGTATTGTTAGCTCTGATTGGTTGGGAGCTAGAGGTCTGCTTATACATTCTGAATTAGTGACACAATGATACAGCGATGTTATGTACGGGGGTGTCAAGAAATGGCTATTAAGGGGCTAAGGATGGCCTAAGAGTTGACTCTTTCACTACAACATTCTAAGCTCTCTATATCAATGGCATTTTTCAGGAACTTTGTTCTCAGTATCTTTTTAAAATTTAGTTGTTAAGATTAAAAAATCTCCTGCCATACTCTCTCAGAATAAGCTTCCTTGTAATCTTAGGTACATACAGAAAAAGCCTCTTCCAGTCTTCTAGCTTACCATGTAATAATATCTAAGGTGATATTTTAATTTTCCTTCTACACAGCAAGGTTAATCCTTCCAGTGGGTCAGATCACACATCAGTGTGGGAAGCCCTGACACCGCAGTGAGGGAATAGCCACGCGAGGAGAGGATGCATCGGGTCCACAGCCCTGCTCCCTTTCTTAGTATCTCTTTGAGTTTGGAAAGTCGTTTTACAGCCTCTCGCTTTAGTTCCATTATGGCAATGGGAGACGAAGTGTTTCATGTTTCTCCTGCACAAAGGTTGCATATGAAAACGCTTTGTCATTAGAATGCATCATAGAAATACCGAAAATTACTATTGCTTCAGACATTAAATTATTCCTGGGGAAGGTATTTCAACAGTAGTGATCACATGAAGGAAGGAAGCATGGCAGCTTCTCACCGACATTGATCGCCTACTCTTTTGTCACCTACAGTGGAGTTTTCCCTTTTTAGGATGACCTGAGGAGGACAGTAAAGAAGCATTTGTTTTGCTTTATCTAATGGTTGCATAATCTTTCTAGTATTTAATGTCAACAATGAATAACAATAAGAATCGTAGCAGGAGACTTTCAGGATGCAATGTGCAATTATTCAGTAGTAATACCAGAGAAAGGATTTTTGAGTCACAGTGAAAGCATGCTAAAAATTAAAAAATGTTTTTTAATGTTTATGAAATATTTTTTTATTAAAAATTTCCACCTCCTCCCATTTCCCTCCCCCTCCCCCCCTTCCCCTCCTTCTCCAGTCCAAAGAGCAGTTAGGGTTCCCTGCCCTGTGGGA
>LOJH01064866.1:0-10544 GCA_001685095.1 Ellobius talpinus
ATCCGTCTGTCTCTGCCTCCCAGGCAAATCCTACCTGTGTGTGCCACCACAACCGGCTACTCTTTTTTTTCTTTCTTTTTTTTTTTACTCTGAGAACTTTAACCTTTAGCCTGTACATATTTTTTAACATACTGTAAACCATTTAGAGGTTTTCTTTCTCTTTGAATCTCTCTTTATTGTATATCTCTCTTTTATTGACTACATGGGTCTTTAATTTGGTAAGGAATATGGAGAAGTTTTGTGCCACAACTCTATGGCGTTTCAAGGTCCTTGCCAGCAAGCAAGCTGCAATAGTGTGTCCATAAACAACACTCAAAAGCTCCTATGGCATTTTCTTGCCAGGAAGCAAGCTGCAACAGTGTATCATAGCTCCATAGTCCGGACGGCCTGATTGAAAGAAAATGGTCCAGATATTTTCCTATGAATGTAAGAGAGATGTTATCCTTTGTACCTGTAGCCAAGTACTGATGCTGAAGACGGCAGAAAGGAGAGACAGAAATGGATTATTGCTAAAACTGCATTGACTTTGGGGATCTAGTCCCTAAACCTGCCTTGAGATCTCCCAAAAATGTGTGACGATGTCAGCAGGGATGTGTTTCTCCTAGATGGCCCTGAGGCTGGAAGAAACACCACCTCATTCTAGTCACACCGGTGGGTGGAGGGCATTTGGTCACTTCATGACCACAAACCAATGAGGTTTACATTTGGCTGTAACCCTTTCTTAAAACGGATGTAAATCTACCTGCCAGTCAGGTCACCTGGTGAGACGAGAGGAGGCGTGAAGATGGAGGGCTATAAAAAACACTGTCATGTCAGAGAAAGATTTCACTCCAGAAGAAACAGATAGCTCGTCAATCACATCTATACTTAAGTTGGGTTTTCTAAACTAGCAAGCATCAGTGAATGCCTTCCACTGGGAAAAAGGATAGAAAATTACCTAATGGCTATCAATTCAACTGTCAACTGCAAGAAATGGCTTTTTGCAAGGTGGCTGAATCATGTAAGCTTTCTCTGGTCCCTACATCATCCTCAGCTCTTCAATACCCTGACTGTCATTATGAAGATTATTCAGATTTTTATGCTCATGAGTAAAGAACAAAATCTCATTTTATCCAAGATTCCATTTCGCTCAGCAACTAATCCATAACACATTAGAAAGAAAATGCTCTAATTCAAGGCGATAATGGCAAATAAGGAAATTATTCATTAATTCAACGAGCGCTGGATTTATTAATAAGAATACTTGGAGCACATCTTTAAAAAATTTAAGAGCTAGACAGAAAAAGAAATGGCAGAAGGCGCCTGGGATGTCTCTGTTGTGTGACTGGTGAAGTGGCTTCTCCCTGAGCCAAGCCTGCAGGTTCCTGGGTGCACGCGCTCTAGCTTTCTCTAGTGCTCCTTGGTTTTAAACTGCCAAAGGCTGAGACAGCACACTTTGTTCTGCTAATCACATTTCTCAAAAATAATAAATAAATAAATAAGTGAATAAATAAATAAATAAAAGTTGTAGGTTAGAAGCTATAAATTAGAGATTCCTCAGAGGTTAATTTTTGTATAGAGTTGTAAATCAATTTTAAAAAGAAGAACCAAGATTTGGACAGAAGAGACAGCCCAGAGGTTAGGAGCATTGGCTGCTCTTGCTGATGGCCTGATTTCGGTTCCAGCACCCATGTAAGGAGGCTCACAACCACTTCTGACTCCAGGGGGACCTAATGCCCTCTTCTAGTATCTGAGGGCACTTGCACACATGCATACATAGACACACATGTTCACATTCACACACACAGGCACACACATAATCCTCTTAAAATATAAATCAAGATCTGCTACTTAATATCAGAATACACATCCATGAACACGTAGGCACAATCCTCCTGATTTACATGCTCGGAATAGCTTTTCTCCTGAACATGGGCAAGAACTGTGAGTAATATCCTGTGATTGTGTTGCTTTACGTGAAAGAATTTTTGCATATTCGATTAAGTTTTCTCATCAGATGTCTTGGAGTTCCTGGAAAAGCTTATGCAGGGTGAGCCTGGGCTAATTAGCAAGCCCTAAGGGAGAAAATAACAGCACTCCAAGAGGAGAAGGCTTGAGACAGTGTCTACAGTCGGATGGCTCTTTTCATAGCCTACTTGCTGCAGATAGACACAATATGGAATTCAAACTGGGTAGTGTCTTAGTTTGCTTTGTGTTGTTATGATAAACATCATGGTTAAAAGCAACTTGGGAAAGAAAGGATTCATTTCATCCTACGGCTTATCTTCCATAATTGAGGGAAGCCACGTCAGAAATGGGACGGGGGCGGGGGGAAGAGGCAGACCACGAAGGAGTGCTGCTTACTAGCTTGCTCCCCATGGCTTTCTCTGCTTGCTTTTTAAAATACAATTTAGTACCAGATGCCCAGGGATGGTACCACCCACAGTGAGCTGGGCCCTTCTATGTCAACCATTAATCGAGGAAATGCCCCATAAATTTGCCTACAGACCAATCTTATGGTGGTATTTTTATCAACCGAGGCTCCCTTTCCCAAGATGAATGTAGTTTTATGAAAACAAATTGACCAAGACAGGTAGCTTTGGGAACAAGGGCCAAAAGGGGCAGTAGGCAATGTCTGTGTATATTCTTTATAGAACTAGGACTTTTTCTCAAATGCATCCCATCTCCCAGGCTCATTGAAACTGAAAGAGAGCTCTCATTCCTTTCTCAAGTGCAGTGGAGCATCATCGGCCTCAGATTAACTTAGAGATGTTAACAAGGAAGGTCCTTGGACTCTACAAATCAGAATCTCTCTGAATGAGACCCAGCACACATTCATTTTCCACCACAATAAATCCACTGTACACTAAATTTACAAGCAAATCTGGCAAGATGGAACAGCAGGTAAAAGTTCTTGCCAGCAAACCTGAAGACAGGTTTGATCCCAGACCCTACACCATAGGAGAGAACCAGTTCCTGAAAGTTGATCCCTGATGGCTACACACATGTTGTGATGCACATACACGTATGTACACACACATACACAATAAACAAATGTAAATTTGCAAGCCAACAATCTCCCTTCCTTTACAGATGAGGTACATGAGTCTAAGCAACATGTTTATAGTGCTATATTTGACAAGGAAGAGACTTTATAATTCAAATTTATAATATAAACCCAACTAAGATTGATAGGGGAGTTGAAGATGAATCATTGCCTTTCCATTTTTCCCCATGAATATTCTCCACTAGTAATACAGATAACTCAGCATTGAAGACAATGCCTTCATAGTGCTTGACAACATGCAAACACATTAGGAAAAGAAATTCTTCTTCATGAATGTCTGCATTACTTCATTCAGGCTGTGTGGATGGCCGCTACTGCCCACAGACACTGAGGCTGCCAAGATGCCCACTCCACCCACAGACCCTCTACTTCTTCCTCTGCAGCAGCTAAATGCTGGGGGCTAGCCTCCTCTACCAAGACCCAGTAATAGAGTAAACTCTACCCTCTAAGAACTTTCTGTTTCAATGTCAGACAACCCCATCTCATATGGGCTAAACTGTGTCCCTTCAAGATTCTAATATGAAATGAAAATATAATCCCAGGACTACAGAATATAGATACATTTGGAGACAGGACCATTACAGAGGCAGCTATGGTTAGATGAAGTCCTCATGGTGAGATTCCATTCCCACCGTAACCAGAATCTATTAAGAAGCAACAGCAGCACAAAGGGACACTCACAGAGAGGAGACCATACAACAGACAGCATCTCAAGTCAATCAGAGGTCTGAGGAAACCTACTTTACCACACCGTGACCTAGGCATTCCAGGCTGCAGAACTGTGGGAAACAGATATGGGGTGTGTAAGGCATCCTGTGTGTGGTGTATTTTAGGGTAGCCTAATAGACTTAGCTACAGCAATAACCCTCAGGGAATATGGAGCCTCTTCCTTGCTTCATAACCAAAGTTGATAAATGGCATGTCTGAAAGTAAATTTTAGCCGCTCTTCTCAGTCAAGGTAGATGGGTTTTCTGATTAAAGCAACAACTTCTCTCTCTTCAAGATTAGAGGAATCCATTGATTTAGTGGATTGAAAACACCCCATATTTTCTCTGTAAGTGCTCGTATTTGGTTATTTCTTAAGCCATCAAGTAACAATCGAGCCAATAAAAAGAAATCTCAAGTATCTGTTTGTGTTTGTGTGTGTGGTATGAATTATGTGTGGAAGCAGGAATTCACACGGGGTGTCTTTCTTGATTGCTATTTACCTTTTATTTGGAGCCGGAATCTTTTGCTGAGCCAGAACTTGCTGGGTTTTATGCTACATTTGTTTAACTCTGTGAAGCTGTGTAGCTTTCCCTGTCTAAAGCACCTGATTAGTCTAAAAAAAGAGCAGAACACCCAATAGCTAGGCAGAACAGAGAACAGGAAGGGCTGCCAGGCAGAGAGAATAAACAGGAGAAGAAAGAAAAGGGGAGGGCTGAGAAGGAAATGGAGAGGAGGGGGATGCCAGGGGCCGGCCCACCCACAGAGTAAGAAGTAAAGAAAGGTAGGTAGGATAGAGAAGATAAACACTCAGAGGCAAAAGGTAGATGGGACAATTTAAGTTAAGAAAAACTGGCTAGAAATAAGCCAAGCTAAGGCCAAGCATTCATAAGAAAGAGCAAGTCTTGGTATATTTGGAAGCTGGTTGGAAGGCCCTTCAAAAAGCAAAGAGTAAAAAACAAAACAAAATAATAATAATAAAAAAAGACAGAAACAAATAAACTACAGGCACTTGTTTAGACATGGGAGTTCATCATCTATAGCCCCTAATCAGCCAGAGATGGCAGGAATGGGGCTCAGAAATCCAAGGACACCACAATACAGATATTGGTGTTGTCCCACGGAGAACTGAAGGCAGACTAGGTGAACTTGGCCCAAATTCTGAACTTCATTTCTTCATTCCAAGGAAAGTAACAGATTCAATTTATAGGAAAAGAGGTCAAAATAGATTAGATAAAACCAGAATCAACTGGTTGGGGGGGCAGTTAAAAGAGGGTAAATGGAGGTGGTCCCCGGGTAACAGAAACTCCACTAGAGAAGCTGGGGGCTGAGTGGCAGGGGTTGGGGGAGGACAGATGGACAGGAATGCAGAGTTTCTGACACCCACACCACATGAGGGTTTTGCACTGTGAAAACAATACAGCATTGGCCAGCACTGGTTACTTAGTCCACACAGAGGTGTTTGTCTAATGCCATCCAAAAACCTGGGGACCCAAGAGACAAGGCAACACTAAGAAGAAACAGAAGCCATGTGGTGGTTTGAATAAGAACGGCCCCCATGGGCCCAGTGAGCACAATTAGTCATAGCCTTGTCTATAACAGTAGGCCTCCTTGAGGGGTATCATTCCAAGACTCTTCATTTGAGTAAGAAGCCTACAAAAAAATGCCTGTGCACATATTCTTAAGATGTATAAGAAATTTTGCAAAAGTCTAGAGTATTATGAAGAAAGTAAGAAGCAGTCCAAAGGTCCATCATTAGGGAACAATGAACCAAACACATTCTCCTGTATTACAGAACACAGCAAGGCAAAATAAGGATGGGCGCTGGATTTGATCTGGAACTGTACTCATCAGACAGACTCCTCCAAGCAGCCAATGAGCTGGGCTACTGTGAACAAGGCTATGACAAGTTTGCTTGTGTTAGGGTCTGGCCACAAGTTTGCTTGTGTTAGGTGGTAACCTTAGGAAAATCGTTCTGGGACTTAGTCCTCATACTAAAACACAGATGACCGCAGCCTCCTTACTGGGCCCATGTGAGCTTCACAGTAAAGTGCTCAGAACACCACCCGGCACAGAGTAGAACCAAGGAAGCCTTGGGCGTTGGTGTTACCAGCCCAATATTTGGTGTCCAGCCGCAGAAGGAAGACACCGAGTGCTATCTTCCTTTAATAAAACCGACAAGCCACAACCACATGCCTCCCCTTTCCCACAGCATCTCTAGAGAAAGAGGATGATGGTTGGGATGAGATGCTCTGACTCACAAGTCTGTCCACCCATCAGAACTGTCAACTGGCATCATGCACCCACGGCTTTCCCCAAGTCCTACATAGCTACTAAATACAGAATGATAAAAGTATATCTAAGGATTGGGCATATAGCTCAGTTGGTAAAGTTGCTTAGCAGGCATGAATCCTGGGTTCTATCCTAGGCCCTCTAAGGAAAGCGGGGGAGGAGGATATAATCATAATTCTAGCCCTTGAGAGGTAAAGACAGGAGGATCAGAAGTTCAAAGCCATTGTTGCCTATACAGACAGTTCAAAGCCAGCCTGGGCTACATGAGGCCTTGCCTAGAAGAAAAAGAGTATATACTGATTGACAGTTTATCAATATACCCAGTATAATAATAATATAATAATAATAAACGAAGAATATAAACTACCAAATAATACATCCCACAATTTCACTGAAAAAAATGTTTAAAAAAATAGACATTAATATCTGTTTGCTCACACAGGACAAAGTCTGAAAATTTATAGGATCTGTAACAGTTCTCACCTTTGGGTGGTAAAGTTGGAGGCAGCTTGAACTGCCAGTTCCCATTTATCTGTCTTGTCTCCCTTGTCTTCAACGAACATGCTTGTTTAGTGCACTTAGTAAGTTAATAAAAATTCAAGCTTTGTAGGCTAATAATTAAAAAAAATTCAACCACCAATAGGTGATTATGGTATATTGATCTGGGTTAACTCAGATCCACTTCAATGGTACTATCTATAAGAGAAAAGGAGATTTTCCCAGGAGGTGACAATAGGCACGGCAGGACCCACTCGTGCACTGACGGTGAGCCCACACTAGTTGGGAGGCAGGTGGCCACGACCATGACAGAATCCTTCATGGAAGGATTGATTTTATTACCACGTCAAACCACGTCAGCTATATTAAATTTCATGTTCAACGTACAGACTGCCTCATCCAGAAAGGAAAAATGAAGACAGAAATCTGGGCAGTTTTAGTTACTATTAAAAGTGGATTTCTTACCATATAAACTAAAATTGAAATTCTATCTTCCTCATTCTTCAACAGACTCGCCAGATCAAATCTCTAAGTATTAAAATAAAAAAGATTTAAAAATATCATGTTCCCCTCAAACCCCCAAAACCAATTTGAATTAGAGTACAGCTAGGTAAAAAGATGGCTACCAGAAATTTCTGTCAAGCTGAACAACGTAACATTGTAGCTACAAGTCAAATTCAGTGAGAAAAAAAATCACTGGTCATAGCTACAAAGGTTTAGGCCCATTTTGTATCTCATTATGACAAAAAGGCATTTGGTCTTGAACAAAATCATTTGGCCAGCATAAATCTATAGGTTAATATTAAATCGATACAGACTTCCTTTACTTGAGTCATTTAGTAGGTGTCCGAGTGGAGAAAACAGAAGCAAGAGGTTCCCATTTGAAATCCCTCAAGCTGCACAGATCTGTTTCCAGACTGCAACACCTGGACTCCAGGAAAGCCAAGAGCCTGGATTTGGACCAATTTCCTCAAGCTACTCCATCAACTCACAACTGCTGATTTCTTCTATCAAAACAAAGATTCTAAAAAGAACAAGAGGAGGAGGAGGTCTGTTCTGAAGCAGTCCCCATGAAATCCGGCCCATGATCAGAAACTGTCTCTCGCTGCAGCTGCAACACTCACTCGAGCATCCTCGGGGTTCTGAGTTAGACCGCCCAGGAGCTGCCTGCCCGTCCTTGCATGCTTCCTGATTAGCTTCCCACCTGAAGCAATTCGAATAGTTCTATGGAAACAAGAACTCAGCTCAGCAGCCGAAGGAGACTGAGACTGCGTGTGGGCAGATGCAACCCTCTCCAAACAAACACACTTGCACTGATCCCGGCTCCACACTGCGCAGCTCCCCCTGAAGCTGTCTCAATGCTCCCTGTGTGGGCTCATTTGGGACAGGGTAGCTACGAAAGACACTGAGGCATGATCTCCTTCATCTAGAGATGAGATCTAGAAACAAGAGCGTGTGGACCATGGACCCACTAAATTAATCCACCACTTCTGAGTACCCTAAAGGCAACATCCCTCACACATTCTCTTTCAAGTACCCCTTAAGTTGTTCAAAAGGACTTTATTTCAGATAGTTTGAATAAACATAAGGGGAGGGTGCAAATCATTAAAAAATTAAGGTTAATATTAATAAAATGAATATTAAGATTAATTTTAAGAGACACAAAAGTTCTTCCCAAGGTTTGGAAGCATCAATACCCTGCAAGGGCATGGCGGGAATGGTGGGGATTGATTCTGTTAAGGCTACTAAAGAGAGCGCTGTTCTCATCAGAAAATTCTTCCCCTTTTAGCTGTAATCAGTAATTTAAAGCAAAGACCCAGATCCCATCAGCTAAAATGGCCAAGAAAACTTTTGTCTTATGCAGTATGGAGGTAAAATTGACTCTGCATCTCCAAGACACCGCTTTTGAGAGAATTACAAGCTAAAATTTTTAGTCTTTGACGTTTGCCACTTCACTCACTTGAGAGAGAAGTTCAAAGTATTAGCAACATGATAGCAAATGTGCGTGTCAAAAGAACACTCACACTTTCTTCAGACATTTGATTTCCTGTCAAAAGTCTATGTTGCTGTAGCTGAGACAGATATGCAGTACAATTTGGGTAATATAACTATAGAATATTTGTTTCTTTAGTTTAGTAATTTTTAATATAAAGTTACAAAACCATCAACAGGACTCTGTGATGGTCTGGCAACAAATCATACCAAACCAGCTCTTTATTTCAACGTGCCTTGTTCTCTGTGGGTATTGATTTGTGCTCTAGTGGATATATGAAGGTTTATTTAATATTTCAGAAGACTTGTTAAAAAAATCTGACATTTCAATCCAATGACTAACCCTTTGAAATGTATTAAAATTACAGAGCATTTTCTCCACAAAATGAAGAATTGTACAGTCTTTTCTTACCCAGTTCTCTTTAAGTAGGCCATGACACTTCCCATGATGCTCTGGGCTGAAGACTGAACAATGAAAAAAGCAGAAGAGCTTTAGAATGTAGATGGAGACCATTGTGTTCACATCTACCCTGCTTCTGGAACTCTTCTAGCTGTATTCTGTCCGCCACCAAGCTTTAAGAACCCAGCATCTCCATCTGTCTAACTAAGGACCCAGTGCCTCATCCTAAGCGTGTACCACATGACCATCGCTTTGTAACACAATAGAAGGGAATCAGAGGGAGAAGAGATTTAATAAAAACCCAACATCTCTTCAAATGCTAAGACTCTGTCCTCTCCCACTGCTTTCCAATGAGATTTTACTTCCAAACACCAGTGTCCATCAGGTAAGACCAGTGTCTCTTAACCTCAGTTTCTTTCTATGAAGAATATGAGTAATTCTATGCAAGACTGTTTTGAGAACCAAATGGAGTAACAGGTGTGAACAGAGTGTTCATACGGTGGGCAAGAAGCAACGGTCAGCAGGACTGACTGACTCCACGCCTAGAATTTAAAGCTAACTCTGACACAAGACTCCAAAACCAAATCAGGGCCACACATATAATGCCAACAGCTGCAGAACCAGATTTGACCCAAGATGTCTTAGTCCATGACACTTGTTCTAAAAGCCCCATTTTGATACACTGTGCTAAGTTCAAATGAATTAAATATCAATTCTTCCCAACAAATAATTCTTTCACTTTGAAATGTCAGGGACTTGTAAGTAGTTGGCATACAACTGACAGTGCTGGTGCACAGCTTTAATCCCAGCACTGGGGAGGTAAAGGGAGGCGGGGTTCAAGGCCAGCTTGGTCGACAGAGCAAGTTCCAAGACAGCTAGGGCTACACACAGACACCCTGCCTCAAAATAAACATTAAAAAAAAAGTGAGACATTTTCTTCTGCCACCCAAGTCTTTCTTTACCCCCTGAACTTTGCAGTGTTCACACAGTGACTTTTTGGTGAGGTAGGGTAGAGACAGTATACCCTGTCAAGTTCTACTCTGTTTACTCAAGGGCAGCATTAACAGGCAGGTAATCATTGCTACTTGACCTGAGCTCTCAAAAGGGGCAGCCATCCCATAATGCCTTGCCTCCTTGGTACTTTTCAGGGGCCTCTGGCAGAAGGCCAGGCAAGGACAGCTCAGGGAAAATGTGGTTTCCCCCACCGCTGCAGCACACTGGAGTGGACAAGAAGGTTCCTTCCAGGGTGGACGCCTCCAAAGCCACAGTTCATTTCCCAGAAGCAAAATCCAAATCTCTGCTTCTAAAAAAAATGTGTGTTTCCAAAAATTAAGGTCTCTCTATCATCACTTAGCTTTTTAGAAAAACAATGTTCAGATGAGCTCAGTGGAAATCAATAAAAGGCAAGAGTTTGAATTTCCCTTGAGGACAACAGAAGGTACACCTTTTCTCAAAGGCATCAGGTTTTCAAACCAGCTATATATTTACTTTGCTAATTTGCTTGTTTGATTATTTATTCTCTACTGCACTTCAATAAGCAATTCATAGAGACCGACAGACATGTGTACATGGTACAGACTACTCTATAACCTACTAAACTATGCTCCCTTG
>LOJH01064871.1:0-10544 GCA_001685095.1 Ellobius talpinus
AATCTCAGTAACCATGTGGCAGCTCACAGTAGCCTCTAACTCCCCTTCTAGGTCATGTGACACTCTCTTCCTCTCTCTGCAGGGACCAGACACACACATAGCATTGACACATACATATAAAAAATAAACAAATCTTTGTAAAATATCAATTTTGAAGCCAGGTGAGGAGGCTCATACCATAGAAGAGGCAAAGGCCAGTGGATCTCTGAGTCCGAGTCCAAGAGCAGCCAATCTGCACAGTGAATTCCAGGCTAGTCAGGGCTACATAGTGAGACCTTGCTTCAAAACAAAATCAACAGATGGCACAGATGTGCTAACAGGGTATGGGAAGGTGAATCACCTAGGGCTTCATTGCTAGAAAAAGAATTAAAAGCAACTCTGAAGAGGAGAATGAGTCTTCCCCAAGGACGAGCCTCTAACTGGTTCTCTAATACCAAATGGTCAACCCTGAAATCATACACATACATGAAACACTAAATGGACTTATTAGATTGTATTTATATATTTAGGCATATGTATGTAACAATAACCCATTAATGAAAAGGGAGCCATGAATTAGAAAAGACAGGGGAGACATAGGAAGGGTTGGGGAAGGGAAGGGAAGGGAAGGGAACAATAATATAACAACATTTTAATTAAGATATTGCAAACTAGGCAGTGGTGTCACAGGCCTTTAATTCTAGCACTTGAGAGACAGAGGCAGAGGAACTCAGAGTTTCTCTGAGTTCAAAGCCACCCTGGTCTAAAGAGTGAGTTCCAGAACAGCCAGGGTTACACAAAGAGACTTTATCTCAAAATAAATAAATAAATAACAGATAGACAAACAAATAAATAGCAAAAAAAAGAAATTGCTTCATAAACACAAGTCTATGGGGAACCGTTCAAACCATCACAGTATGTTACCTCAATTGGCCACTCACCACACATTCTTGATTTTCTATGTGTATACTAAATTATACGATACTGGGTTTCATTATGGCATATATTTTGATCAATCATATTCATTATCTGCATTACATAACCTTTGTTGCCCCTTCTACTGGTTTCCTTCCTCTTAACCAAAGTCCTACTTCCACATCCATGTCTTTTATTTACTCTTCAAACCCCTTGTAAGAGAACAAATGAGCTATTTGCTTTTCTGAGACTAGCATGCTGCCCTTAGCATGCTCATCTCCAGTTCAGTCTATCTTCCTATAAACAGCATAATTTAACTTATCCAGTGACTGAATAATTCATTCTTGTAATATATGTCACATTTTCTTTGCTAATTTAACCATGTCTGGGTACCTAGGCTGATTCCACAACTTGGCTATAGAGAACACTACTAAATAAACTTGAGTATCTACGCTGCCTTTGACAGATTTTTTTTTTATTTAAGAAAAACTTGACTCTCTAGACCTTGGTTTTGTGATTTTAAAAAGTGCTACCAATAAAATATATGATTTTTCTTTTTGAACATTTAGAGTTTTGTCTCATTAGGCATTGCTACTTCTCAGAATTCTATTAGGACACTGTCACAATCTCGAAGATGGAAATTACCATGGCCCTGCCATTCACACCATCACATAGCACTCATGGATAACCCATACATTCTAAGTCACACATTGGTGTTTTGTGAGTTCCTCCCATCCCAGGAATGCAGAATGGTAAATTTTATGTATGACCATCCTGAGAACCTTTAGCAAAATGTGGGAGCAGCACTCTGTCAAATGAGTAGACCCCATCTACCCTTCTACCAGTATTCTATTTGCTTGCCTGTTTGGCAATTCATATTTAAATCAAAAAGTGTGCCACTGAGTAAGACATGGTAACTCACCCATAATCTTAGTGCTCAGGAGACTAGAATAGGATGGTTATCAGATTTGGGAGCCAATCTGGGATAGATAGTGAGTTCATGGTAAACTTAGACTTCAGAGGAAGACTTTGACTAAAAACAAAGTGAAAAACATCTAGCATTGAATGTGCTCTCTCTCATTTGCTAGTTATCAAACAATAAAAATTATTATGAGCCTGGCAGTGGTGGTGCATGCTTTTAATTTCAGCACTCGGGAGGCAGAGGCAAGTGGATCTCTATGAGTTTGAGGCCAGCCTGGTCTACGAGAACTAGTTCCAGGACAGGCTCCAAAGCTACAGAGAAACCCTGTTACAAAAAAAGAAGAAAAAAATTATTATGATATTATCCCTTAGAAGCCTGTTAGTTTTCTGAAAGACAGAAAAGTAGTGGATCCAGATGGGAGAGGATGTGGGGAGCAACCGGGAGTAGAAGGAGAGCAAACTGTAATCAGATACATTATATTGTAAACAAAATATATTTTCAATAAAAGAAAAAAGATACAAAATAAAATAATTTAAAATGCAAAAGGTGCATGTGGAGCTGAAATTATTACACTATTTCTTATTTATCTTTCAGAATGGTAAGCACTTCCCACACAACCCAGAGTCCTCAAATTAGAGATCTTTTCAAGAGTCCACAAACATTAAAAGGACACAAATAGCAACCGAAAAGAATGGCTGATCCAAAGCTGAGAGAATTTTGAAGTTTCTCTTCTTCACGCTGTAAATTTGTCAAATTAACAGTTGGGGGCCTTTGAATGCGAGTTGGATCTCATTCTGCATCTGCAGCAATCAGGAGATACCACAGGGCAACCTAGCAAAAAGTCCTTTCGTGGCCCATTTTCTTTTTGCTCTAAGTCCTGTTGTACCATTTGCTCCCAATGGGCTCGGTTTCTTAGTCTATTTTCTCCTGAAGTATTCTTGTATCTCATTAAGAAGCAGCCGGGAGCCTATGCTAACAAAATGGACCATTATACCAGCAGAACAGAGTTACACTTACAGTCTCTCAGATGCCTACTTTTGGCTCCACAAAACAGCAAACGAATGCTGCACACATTCAGACCTCAGACGCTGTTTTAGCATGGATCTCAAAGGTCTTGAAATTTTGTAGCTGTCTTCAGCAATACGTACCAGTGATATTGAAATGAAAGCCTACACTGAACTGGCTCACTGTTCTTTTACCTTCGCAGTAAGTATTTTTCTTTCTGTGTTTATTATCCACACACCAAGTAGAATAGGAAGCATAGGGATGCATGTTCGATGAAGACATTTAAAGAAAATTAATAGAGAGGAAATAAAAACACATTCCCTTGAGATGTGTAACAGGCAAGATGTGTAACAATATGTCACACGGCCCTCAGTGCCTCTTTCCTTGGGCCATTAGACCAAAGAAGCAAGGTGGTCAACCACTCCACACAGTAAAGCAGAGGCTGCCTTTGTTTGTCTTAATATATATATATCAAAAATTATTCAACGACGTCAAGGTCATTAAAGTAAGCTTCTGTCTCCTTCACATCAAAAGGCTGTACTCCCAAGTACAGGGAGTAGGCAGCTTCTACAAGCATATTCTGTTCTGTGCCTTCAGAACTACCAGCATCAAAATATTTAGAAAATATTTCAAAGTCTTTGCTGCAAACCAGAACTTCTTTGAGCAAACCCAGCATTGTAACTGGTATAGTCTGTTAAGGGAGGAAGGGCATTTCTACTACAAACACCAGGACAACCCTTGCACGGCCATGTCCTTGCAGCTGGAGTAATGGGAGAATATCCAAAATAGTCAGGCTGCCACGAGAACCATGTGGCTGCTTGCCAGGGAAAGGACTGCTTAGCTGACACTTTCCCATTTAAGGCTGCCAGCGTATGGAAGGCAAAGGTCTCTCTCTTGGCATTCAAGGGTAAGAGGAGCCTGCTCTGGGTATGCATGTGCACTCATTCACAGAAACTATAAAGACTTCAAGAAAGTGCCAATGCAAAAGTAGCAGCATGTGGAAATGCTGAGCAGCATTTAACAATGCAGGTTTAGAAGGGTTTACCCTCTGCTCCAAGGCCCCAGGGAAAGATGGATCTCTGAAACGCATTTCCCTCCTGTGAGATTAAAATCAAAAGCAGAAGAAAAAAAGCAGGCATCTCAGTGTTAGTCTTTTCCTGGTTTACGTGAGGACTTATGAATGCTAATTTGCCTCCCTTACTATCTCTAAAAACTACATCACACTTTGCTGTATTTTTTATACCTACACACATAGGCTCTCCCAGAACCTACAGCGGTATTGTGACCACCAGGGCATATGTAACAACGCAATGTTTTGTTCCATGGTAAAGAACACAAGAGTTTGCAAGTCTGGCATCTTGAAAGGTTCACAAGTAGATAAATGTGAATAGATTCCCATCTGATCCACTAGCATTTACCATCAGCTTCTAAATGACCATCAGTGTTATTTTTCAAAATTACTTTATAATAATAAAAAAACCCAGCTTTCTGAGATGGGGCAATTAAATAAGGCTACATTTATGGTGAACCTGATGCTTTAATTGGTGTGTTCATTTTGATCTCCAAATAGCAGATACACCTGTTTCACAGTTTGTGAAATAAATAATTACCTTTACTTCCAACACATTTCCATTTTGAAGACAACTCATAAGGTAGTTTACTTTCATTGCCAAATTCTAGATGCCAAGGCATTGACTTTTACTGACTGTATCAGATGTATTTCGTTTTTAGATCTTCAAGAGAGCCGAAATCTTACTGCCTGTTCGACCTGAAAGGAAGAAAAACAGATGGGGAGAAATGGGGAGAAGGAGATAACATTCTACAGCAAGAGGGGGACTTCAAGAAAGCCATGTCAACAGCTTTCTGAGAAAATGGATGTGAATTTACTGCCTGGGTGAGTCTAACCCCATCCATCACCTTCCCACGAATGACAGACCATTTGATACACGGTGTTTGCCTTTCCTCTGTCCCCATATTTGACACTCAAAGGAGACAGGAAAACACAGAAACCCTTCAAAGACCAACCTTTCATATAGCAATTACTTCTGAAACACATGTGAAGGACAGAAAGCTAAGGTGTGAACTTTCTGAAAAGTGCATGGCCTTTTGTAAGAAAACTAGATCATGGAGAAATATACTTGCCTCAGATAAATCTCAAACACTGGCACCTTCTCTATAATACACTGAGTTAAGTATGAATCATACTTGAAAATCTTATGCAAGAGGCACAAGCTTAGAAAATGGCTAAAAACATACTGTTTGTTTGCCATATCAGCATGATGATCGAAAGAACATGAATGCAATTATACAAACTTCACAACGTTAGCACACGTAATTTTCCTGGTATGATGGTGGCTTCATAAGCGTACTGTGGGAATTTGGCCTTCTACATTTTCAGCTGAGTGATATGGTTTCTCTAATGGACTTCCCAGTGATGCTTCTCTCAGTAGCTGAATTTCCTTTAGATTGTAGGCCATGCTTTATGCATGTTTTGCTCTGGGTTTTTTTCTTTTAACTTGAAGTTTCTGAGGATTCCCATATGGTAGTGAAATATCAGAACATATTGCTTTTAGCTGCCGACCTAGCAGCCTCCCAACTGTAATGTAGTGTAAAATTGTTGCTAAAAAAATTCAATGTTTAGAATGATTGTCCTCATTAGAATTTCCCTGACAGAAAAATCTGTGACAGGGGCCAGGACACAGGTTATTTATTTTAGATGTGGTTTCAGAAAACAAGAAGAAAGGAGATGAGAGGCAAGAAAAAATGAAGCATGCACTTTACAGAGCTACTTACTTCTGCGAAGAGTGTGGTCTCAGTCCTCCAATGACCCGCTGAGGAATCCTGTGGAAAGTGCTGCATACGATCCTTCTGGAAAAGAGGAGAAGGAAGCCTTATATCACAAGACTCTCCTCCCTGGAGTAATGGTTTCTTTAGAGGCTGTCCTAATCCACACCAATTCATCCAGGCTGAGCCAGCTCCTAGTGCTTCAGGGAAAGCCTGAGGCAGAAATAAAAAACAAGAAGACAAACCAAAGGGGGACTGGACGCTTGAAATGCTCTTACAAGCTGAGCTGACACCCAGCTGCAGCCATGTCTGATTCGGACAAGGGTGTGTTGCAGAGTTGAAAGGGAGCCTGTCATATTCCATGAATTCCTTGCATGCCCTTCCTTGTGTCATTAAGCAGCAATAGCAAATGAATTTTGAGTAGAAGACTTTCCGTGCTTTGAAATCAGAACAGTGTTTGGAACTAGTCTCTAATTGAATGTCAGGAGCTTAGAGAGGCACCCAGATCCATCTTCTCAGGTTCGGATCTGGTTTCAACAAGTTAAGATGTGAGAAAACCGATGACCGTGGCAGTGGACGGCCCTGGCGCTGTATCATCAGTGGGCACTGCAGTGCAAATTCGGAATAATTTATCATTTAATACTGGAATGGTAATGATAAGTGCTTCTCTTGTCCAGCCTACCTATAACGATTAACAATGCATTAACTTGGAATCATCTTTATTCTCAGGTGGCATAATGGAGATTTTCTGGTGCCAGGAAGTTTGCTTTGCCCAGTTTGCTCAGGTAGGATAGTCACAGATCATTAGCCAGGACTCACCTAAGAGAGTGTGCTAGCAATGTGGCTCCTTGGATCCTCTGAGCTTTGAAAAGTTTCACTATAACCCTAGGACATTGGTGAGGGGGAAAAAGGAACTTAGTGGAAATGTTGGCTGCAGGTTTTCTTAATTCTCATTCTTGTCACTCAGTGTGGACTGGGTCAGGCAGAAGCATCACCTCGGGCACCTTTTTCTGTCTAAATGATGGAATAGACCCCAAGTTTCCTGTCTTCAGGAGCACATTTTAAGTAGAAAAACATAACACATACCAAACTTAAATACTGAGCCACTTTTCAATCTTGCTGAGAATTCATTTCAGCCTAATATTTCTCTATGCTAATCTCTGAATGAAAACCAATATCTATAAAGCTATCCTTT
This sequence comes from Ellobius talpinus, assembly GCA_001685095.1. NCBI lineage: Eukaryota > Metazoa > Chordata > Mammalia > Rodentia > Cricetidae > Ellobius > Ellobius talpinus. The sequence goes on from LOJH01064871.1 coordinate 6,801, forward strand.
CTATTGATCCTTTGTTCCTTATCTTCTGATGCATTAATTTGACCTACTTTCTTCTCTCTCTACCTTTCTGTTGTTGTTATATTCTCTATGTGCATTTATTGATACTGATAAAACATAAATATACCTTTGATTAAACCCTTTCCAGAACTGCATCTTGACATCTCTCCTTTCCAGCTTCCTCTGCACCTCAAATCGCATGACACATCTGCTGATACTTGATTTATCTGCTACTTTATCTCATTTTCAAAATGATAAACCATGGCAAAGATCCCTTCCTTGTTTTATTTGGATTTACTCATTTCATTTCTAATTCAATGAGAAGTAATCTACAGTTGGTAAAATTATTGACAGATTCCTGTCTGAGGACCTAACTGTCGGATGATATCCAACTTGCCTAAAGTTGGTGTGTCAGGGAGCACTGACATGGAATCAGTAGGCCTGTAGTGCCAGAACTGCTAGTCTTTTTCCCCAGCTCACGTGACTTAGACAAATGTTCAGCTTGGAATTATGCAGAGGTAAGGAAGAAAACCTTTTCTCATGATATCCATTGGTTTGCTGATTCAAATTTGAGATCATTATTTCATTCTAGGTATTTGCATGAAACTATGAATCTATTTTGCATGTGATGGGTACTCAGCAAATATTTGTTCAATGAAATCAAGTGCTTTATACTTTTTCTTGCCTCAGACAAGTCTAAAGAACAAAATACATTGGTATTATTCTGCATTTGAGTTGGAGCCAATCCTTTTGTGGCCTGCAACCTTTTATGGAGGCTATAATCACACTTGGTTTTGTGCTGGAGCTGGGATGGTCATAAGGCTAGCGATCACTTTGAAATCAACCAGCTTTTCCCACAGCTGCTGCACTGTCTTGTGAAAACATTTCAGATGTGGGGGCTATTCAGTTGGGGAAGAAAAAAAAGCAGACACCATCAAACGATATGAAAACACGCAGATCACTCCCAAGCATGGCCAGGAGAAAATAATGCTTCATAGCTACAAACAACTTTAATCTAATAACACTAAAAATCCCTATAATGGTTGGCAAAATGATTATGGTCGTTTCAAACCACTAGAATGCACAGGGGATCAACTCTGCTACAAACAAAGCAATTCTTCAGATTAATTCACCTTAAGGTAGCACTTAAAGATCCCACACAATCATATGGTCAGCTAGCATGTCTTTCTGAAGGAAAGATGTGTCCAGTATGTAAGACATGAGTCTCAGTACTGGTATAAAGAGCTGGCAAGAAGCTGTGTGGTAGAAGAAAAACAGTTCTTGCTTGCCCATAAGAACTTTTCCTAGCATTGAACCATATATAATACTACACCATCTCAGTCAGGGTCCCTTCCATTGACTTGCTTTTTCAAAAACATATGCCATACCATGGTTTTTCATGTAAGGAATCCCTCTAAAATGTGTCTCAAGGAGGAAGCAGTCAAGGAAAAGTTGGAGGATTCATTTAACAGAAACTTAAGAAGGAAGTGTGCATACATCACAGCACACTGTAGAGACTGAAAATATTCAGAACACAAATGCCATTTCGATTCTATTTCACCTAGCAGTATTTTTCTTTAACCCATATTTCACAATCACCATTTTGTTTACACAGTTTGCCAGGCGCTGCTCTGGAATCAAAGCTCCGAATGCAGAGGATTCTCTGAGCATTTCCGGTTATTCTTTTCTTCCCACTGATGTGAGAGCTGGTTAAGGGCTCGTGTTCTCAGAAGCACACTGTCTCATGCTCAGGTGTTGGCAAGTAATAGTCTTAATTGAATTATCCATTATGGATCCTTCTCTGGTACTAAAATCTCTAACTACTAGCGTTCTACTTTCATGCTGATCATAGGACTCAAATATCCTCTGGCTAGAATTTCCAACTAGAAAATTTAGACTGTAAACAGTACAATTCTCTTTTGAAGGGGAAACACGTTTATCTTTACGTTTCAGAGTAAAATGTTTTATGGAGGGAAATTTAGTTCCTTCCACAGGGAAATATGTTTAAATGTTTAAACTATTTTAATAGATCTTATTTTAAGGTATCTTGTGTCTTTGTTCATATTTTATACCCTCAGAATGCAAAGATGATCATGACCAGGCCAAAGAAAATTATGTGAAGAGTAAATTTCAAAAGCTAAATATAATACCACCCAAACTATGATATTCTGTGGGTTATTATGAAATACTATGAAAACACATTGATATCATTAATTCTGCTTTGTGGGACTTGCTTACTAATTCAAAATGTATTCCCTCCACCATACATTTTAATGAATTTTTATTAATATTCACCTAGCCCCTACTTTGTGCCAGCCACTTTCTTGGGCCTTCTGGGCATTAAGGGATACAATTGACCAAGAGGAGCAAATGCACCTGTTGTATGGCGTTGATTTTCTGGTAGAGAAATAACAGATAAGACAATGTACTTATAAATAGTAAAATACATAAGAACATACTAGGTCAAAATTACCAAAGTGAAATAAAATGTGAAAAAGCAATACAAAGGATTTATAAGGACGATTGCAAAATAATTATCATGAACAAACATGTTTGACTGTGAAGTACAGTAAGGTAGGAAAGGTCAATCACTAAATACTGATTTATTGATTTATTAGTGATTAGCTTAAAGCATGGCTTGTACTACTTGTTCCCCAACATGATTTCATCTTGCTTCCTGGAACAGAATGACCTAGAAAATATACATGAAATACAATAGGTGGCTACTTAACAAATGAACTTAAAAGCCTATACCTGTCTACTATAGCATATGCCTCTGAAAAACGACCACCATAACATCAGCTAACTGCAACATATGCTTCTGGGAAATTCTGCTTGTTGCTTGTTCATTCCACCTGCGGTTTTAGTGTGTGAAAGGAGAATGCAAACTGGACTCTGTTCTGCTCTTCCAGAAGCTGTCCCAACTACAGTCCGCCTGGGAACGCGGCTCCTCTCTTCAACTCTCACTGCATCAGAGTCCTCATTCCAGAGAGAATCCCACAGTTGCTCATGATTGTAATCACAGCATTTGTGAAACTGAGAACGGAGGATCACAAGTTTGAGGATAGCCTGGGCTACAAAAAGAGATCCTGTTTCAAAAATAAATGAAACCAAACAAAAAAAGTACTAAGAAGAAATTAAATCTTTTTCTTTTTTAGTTTTTGTTGTTCTGTTTTTACATCCCAATATAAGTTCCCCTCCCTCCCCTCTCTTCAGTTCTTCCCACTCCCCTTCCACCCCTCCCACTCTGCCCTAAGCCATTCCTCCATTGTTTCTTCTCAGATACAGGCAGGTTCTCCATGGATATCAGCCAGTCGTGGTATATCAATTTGCAGTAAGAGTAGACACCTCCTTTTCTATTCAGATTAGATTAGGGAATCTGGTAGGAGGAATCTGTCCCCAAAGCAGACAACACAGTCAGAAACAGCCCCAGCTCCCACTGTTAGGAGTCTCACAAGAAGCCAAGTTACACAGCTGTCACATAACAAAAGAGGGTCTAAATCAGTCCCGTGCAGACTCCCTGGTTGGCAGTTCAGTCTCTGTCAGGCCCAAGTTAGTTGATTCTGTGGGTCTTATTGTGGTGCCCTTGATTGCCTACAATCCTTCTGCTCCTTCTTCTGCAGAATTCCACAGGATTCCTGGAAACACCCCTAACGTTTGGCGGTGGGGTCTCTGCATCTGTTTCCACTATGCGCCACCTTGGTCCATAGCTAAGCTAAAATCTCTCTCTCTCTCTCTCTCTCTCTC
>LOJH01064873.1:0-10543 GCA_001685095.1 Ellobius talpinus
ATCACTACAGAACAATTTATCTTTCTGTTACTGGCTGCAAGGTTGCTTTGAGAACTAGATCACTGAGTGTGATTAGGCTGTGGGATAGGCTCAGGAAATTCTAGGTGGAGGAAAGGTGTTGGGGGAGCCTCAGAAGAGCACAGTGAAACTCAGATATGTGCTTCCCCAAGGAAAACAAAGGGGTGGAGGAAGAGAGTTTGGGGGACTGTCAATCCTCAGGGTCTCAAAACAACTTCCAGCTTCTGGCTGATCCCCATAATAAGAATGAAGCAAAAATTTCACTGATTTTCCCCTTTCCCCTACATATATACACTGACGTGAAAGAAAAAAATAGACTATCATATCCATGCTTTATCTACACATTAATTAAAATCCAGTGCTTGGGTAGAAAGCAAAGGAAGACCATGAACTCACAGGGCTTTCAGCTTGCATAGGCCTACAGGCAAAACAGCACAAACCAGAACAGAGCATCTAAGGACACATAACAGGGACAAAGTGAAAGGTAGAAAGTGGGTGCTGGGTGGCAGTTTGTACAACAGAAGACCTTAGGGGATCTGGGTGCAATAATTTTGTTATTACTGTTTTGTATTAGAACTGAAGTGGAAAGTTCCTTCAGGTGGTTCATTTCCAGAAGCACTGCAGAAAATTCACACATTGTCTCTGAGTCCAAAGTCCGGAAGATTAGGCCTAGGAGAAGGCTTTCAGTTCACAGGGAGCTATATATGCCAGATCATAGGCAACAACGGAAGCCCTCAGCTGAGGGCTTTATCAGGCCACCTACATCAGTCTTAGGCTTTGCTCTCAGCCCAGCTGCTGTGATTTATAGCACATGAGATGCTCTGAAGCAATGTTGCAAATGGAGACCCAGAGACTAGGCTTTTTTATCACAGTAATAAATTCACGTTCCAAGATTCATTTAAGCCTGTGTTTTTAATTCTCCACCCCTTACCTAATACAATTAAGGCCTGAATTAATTACAAAGGGGGTAAACAAAGAGATGTATTGCTTTACAGAGATGCAAAATCTAGCTAACCGCCCTACATTAATACCACTTAACAAATAGATCTCCAGCTCAGGCATATAAAATTAATCTCCCCTAGTTTTCTGGTTTCAGCTGATCTCCTTCAATAATTCTTACAAAAAACTGTCTGTTTACTTCTGTCTCACCATTTTTCTTGGACATATCAAATCTTAAAGAATGAGAGTAGATGATTGCATAAAGAGTAGCCCAGTGGACACATGAAGAGATTTTTGTCCTTTGTTTTTTCTTTTCTGAAATGAAAATGAAGAATGTCAATACATGCTAATGCAAATGCATTTATCCTTGACTTAAGGGAACACAAGTAGACTTTATTTTTGGAGTTTTAGTCATGATAAAAGATTGTCTCAAATGTGGGAAGTTTTGATTTATTGAAGATGTACTAGTTCTGAAAAATACATAATACCAAAGGGCATATTGTAAAGTTGGAAAGTTGAAGTGCCATCAGAAGAGGTAAGTTGGCAAAATTCTCCCACAGAACAGACATCCTGTTTGAAATAAGTATGCATCAAATATTGAATTTCAGGTCTAAACTCGACCATCTGGGTTCTTGCTCACAAGTTACTCCGAGTCTGTAAGTCTTACTTCCCTAGATGTAATGAGGGAGATGATGTTATTCATTGTATAATATCATGGTGTTATGTCAGGTTACTTAGGAAATGTTCTGGGAAGCACTGATAACAAATAACAACAACAAGAACAAGAATCTCTCCCAACAATTCCAAATCATTCTTTACCTTTTAATCCAGGGCCAACTCTCAGCCTTGAAGCTTTGTGGAAAACTTTTAAAGTTCTGTAATATTCCAGCCTACCACAGTGGTGGAGAAATATGGTGACTTTTTTGCTATTTATTCCTTGAGAATTTCATACACATATATAATATATTATGATCATATCCACCCCTCTATTTTTTTCCCTTTGTCAGAATACATTGGTTACAAAAGTCACAGATTCCACCTGTTGCCAATGAGATGAGATCATTCAATGGTGTGTATATTAAAGACTAACTCCAGTTTGTGACATTAGACTAGTGATGGACACAAACATCAACACAGGCTCCTCCTGATTCAACACAAGCAGGATATTTAACCTACACAAAGCCCTGGTCTGGCATGGCAACCTTACTCCAACTTTACTTCCTATACATCACAAAGGATCTAGCCTATTCACTTTTCTGGATCTACACCAATCTCAAACTTCCAGAGCACCACTGTTCTTTCTCCCAGAAGGCTTCATTGTTCAAATGCTAATGCTTCTTAGGCATTCTTGATATCTTTTTGGTCATCAACTTCAACATCCAAACAAAATTTTGAGTGGCTGCCTCTTTCTTTCTGTGTGATGGTTATAACTGTTTGGCTTCATGAAAAATTAGTATGGTAGAGTGTCTTAAGTCCAGCCATGAAGGAATACTGGTAGTGTGAACAAGGGCCACTCTAAATGTCTTTAAGTTCACCTGAATTCAATGGAAGTATGTTCAAACATTTAAATTGCTCCCTCTAACTGCTTGAATGATTAATTCCCTTATTATGCTCATTCACTGATGCTTTCATCCTGTCTTTCATTCTGGAAGTGTGTGTTGAGCAAGTCCCATTAGATGCTAGAATTATTGTAGTTCCTGTGATAAACAATAGCCCTGTCTTCCAGTAACTCCCAATTGAGGAGAAAATAGAGACAAGCTAAGAGTTACAATGGATAGCATTCAGAGAGAAGGGAGCAAGGAACAGAAGCATTTTAAGTGTGCTTGGCAGAATTAATGACTGAGAGAGTGAGACAAACTACATCAATAAGCAGGGATATAGAGGAGCAATGCAAATCTGGAAATGGTCTCTGATGATGGAAAGCCTGTGGGAATCACAGCAGCAGAGAAACAGCTAGAATATTCGGTGACCTGAAAGTGTTGTGATAATTTAGTATGATGGTAGAATATGCCAGTCATTTTAGTCTTTGATGAGGCCCTCTAACTAACATGGAGAGCAGAGCTGTGCGGTGTTAGGATTAGAGGTCATTACATTTGATTTCAGAGAGCTGTGGGTTGATATCTTTTGAGGAGGTGATTCAGTGTTTTAATGAAGGAAGTGTAGAGCTATAAATCCTAAATTATAAACATCAGTAGTGAGGAGGGGCAACACATACTTGTAGGGACTGTTTGATGACATATAAAATGAGTTTGCCGCCCTAGTCTTCTCGAGTGCTACCCAATGTGACCCCAACTTGGAACGAGTCAGCACGGGACCATTATGCATGGACAACCCTCCCACTTGCCCTTTCTCTCAGATTTTAGGTTCAGCTTCAACATGTAAGAGTTGTGTCATTTCAAGTTTCTTTTAGCATGGGTGTCTTTATTTGCAGAGAGGCAATAACAAATGTTTGTAAAGTTATAGCTTATGAGCACATGGAATTTCTTTAATTACATGAATTCTTCCCCTGTTCCATACCCCAAAGCTGTAATTAAAACCAATTCATGTTTGGAAAGAAGCCACAAGTCTCCTCAGAGAGAGATGTGGCTTCACACTGAAGACTCCTTGGGTCTCAGCAGATCTGGGCTGCCAGTCCTGATTCATTTTGTGTCAGTGCCTGAGAAACATAGTGACTTGTGTTTATATTTATGTTGGCATGTGGAGTGTAAGGAAGAGTCATTGAGATATGAAAAAAGACAAGAAAAAGAACTTTTGAAAAGCCAGTGCAACTGCAGGAATTTTTCTCTTCAGATTGACTTGCAAATAATTTCCTAAGGCTTCTTACTGCATATTATCACTAAGGAGAAAGACCATGACTAAAACACCCACATAGTGTATATGTGGGGGGAGAGAGAAAGAGAGAGAAAATACAATCACAAAACCTACAAATTATACTCTTAATTCATTTAAACTGATATTAACTCTTTATAAAGATCTTTTTCTTAAAATACCGTTCAGCTCTTTCTTTTATCAAATAATCAAATGTATGATTTATCCTAGTTAAAAACAAATATGGAAACAAATATGGAGATTGAGCCTAAAAATTTTCCAAAACTGCATTTCTGTGGGAGCCTGATTCGACCAGCACACATCTTCTGAGACAGGCTAAGACTAGAAGCCTAGCTCAGCAAGGCTCACGTGGTCAGAACTAATCAGGGCTCAGGACTCCAAACAGATAGCAGTAAAACCCTTCCATTCTAGAATTCAATCACATGGAAAGGCAAGCACGATGTACAATGACACAATCTTTATGTATCTTCTTCCACTTATAGAAGCTTAGTCAACAGCTCTGTCATCACTTCTGCTACTTCACTTTCTGGAGAGGGCTCGCAAGGGTAAGGGAGTCACTGGCTTAAAGGAGGTTGCAGCTATTACTTCTGTTCTTCCATTTAACTGAACCAATTTCCAGATTAAAGAAAAATAAAATAGCAATATTATTCTCTTTGTTGTATATACCTTTATTCCTTATGTTGCTTCTTATTGTTTAAAATAATAATTATATATCTTACATCCATTTGCAAAACAAGCTTGCATATCAGTGATTAATCTGGCATCAAGAACCCACAGAACTGAGTCCATTTTGCAATTTTATGAAAGAGAATTATAGATGTCTCAAAGATGACCCAGTAGGCACTGAAAATCCAGAAAAATTCATTGAGAAAGTAAGGACTGTCAACATGTTTATTTTATAATAATGCCACTGTAAAATCAATCTAATTGTTTAAAAGCAGGGGATCAATTAAACAGAGGACACTGTAATCTTAAAATGAAGCTCCACACAGTCACTCCAATCAAATAATAAAATGGTATTTGATGGCTTGGGAATGGTCCTGCATTGTGAAGTTGCAATATACAGTGAGCAGAAACATGATTCTGCTTCGGTAAGATAATGGCTTGAACATTCCCAGAATATCTTCTCCACTCCCGTGTTCACAGAGGGGTCTCATATGTTTCCTTCAGATTTCACTGAAAAATCAGTTTCTCACTGAAGCCTATGCTGAGCATCCTCACTAAAATTCCAGGTCCCACTCAGAACTTTTCATCCCAAACTTCTGCTGACTTTTCACTCTGTATCTCTGAAAACGTTGTAGCATACAAAATACATGTGCCAAAGTCCTGGACAGAAACCAATGATCCACAAGGTACAGTGATGGGAAAGAGTTCAGTAGAAGGACCATTCATAAAGGTCTGGGCAGAGTTAAGGACACCAGTAATAATTTGCATGGCGTCCAAAATGAGCAACGGTGGGAAACTCAATATTACCTTTGGGAGTGAAGTATTCAGGGAGGACAGACCCTGGAGAGACTAGCTTGCAATCTGGCATTGTAGGCTAAGAAATCTTAAGTACAAGAAGAATCAATTGTTTGGCCTTCCACCCCTTCCACCTTCTACCAGTGCCCTCTATTCTCTGAACACAACCAGAAGTCAAAGGCCAAGGGGCTCCACCTTACAGTTCCTTCTCCAAGAATGCAAGGCAGCATAGAAATTCACAAGTGGGCAGTGCCCCAAACCAGCACTTTATTATTTATTCACTTACTGGCTCACCAACACTAAAATAAGGTCTCCAATAAGATAAAGCAATTTTGTTACTAATGCATTATCAGTACCTGGAAGAATGACTCTGTACAGTAGATGCTCCATAAATATTTGATAAATGAATAGCAAATGACAGTTATAAAATATTTGTATTAGGGATATGAGTTTATGATAATTTTAAAATCCTAATATGACTTTCTAGATTTTTTTCAAGTTTTATCAATAAACCTTTACTGACATTCAGAAATATATGTGTCTCCAATGTAGCTCTCTCTTTCTCTCTCTCTCTCTCTCTCTCTCTCTCTCTTTCACTGAAAAATCAAAAGAAAGAGTTTTCTTGAATTCAGTAAGTAGGTGCTGAAAGTTTGCACCGATTTCCCCGGCTCTGGTTTGTTTGGGTGTAGTCACGGCTAGAAAGTTCTGATCAATATTTTCTTTCCAGACTGTACAAATGCCCAAGACCAATTGCCTATATATTATTTATGCTGTCAAGATAATATTTAGGCAATACATAATTAAACAACTCACTCTGGAGACATGGGAGAACATTGATCATGAAAGATTCCAGCCTTATATTGATAAAAGGGAGGAAAGGTGTCCTTTAGGGTTTGACAACTAATTTTTAATAAAACCAGACAAGAAGCTTGTCAGTTATTTTTCCTGCCAGGGCCCCTCACCCTTTAGCGATTTATACCCCAGCTGAATATCATTGCTTACAACTTTATCTAGTTACTTCTAAATTTTAGTTAGTTCTATCATGTGCCAATTTGATCATTAGTCCCTAAACACAGACATGACAATGGCTTCTAGGCAGCATTTCCCAAGACAGAAGTTATTCTGTCAGCAGCCAAAAGGATCATTGGATGATACAAAATTGTATTTTATTACTTGACTCAAAACATATATAGTAAAATCTTGTTAAAATGCCCTGGTGTACCTCGGTTTTACTTGCGCTAGATACCAGGTGCTCCATCTTACAGCTGTCATTACAGCATCAAAACCCACAGCAGAGGCGTTATCTTTTACATCCACAGCATCCTCATGATAGGGGCTGCCAGAGTTTTAAATGGAAAGGAATAGATACTGATTTGCACGCCCAGGTGTAAATGATGTGCTTTCCTTTTACCACCTTCCAGCTTGAGAATAAATGAACTTCTATTTCTGTTCACTGTTGCTCCTTTCCTCGTTCCAGATGTTGTTCCCTGTTTTTGCAATATGGTAATTGTGCATCTAAAAGTGAACACTTTTAGATATCATAAAAAAAAGTAACACCAGATTGTAAGAGAAAGTATCTTGTTAGTCAGTAGGGATAAAATAAACTGAAATGCAACTTACAAACATCATCAAATCAATGCAAGCTCTACATCATTTTTAATTGATGTTATATACTTGTCTGATTATGTGTTATGTATTTATAAACTCATGTTATCCATGTGTACATTGTATATCTGTCTTCTATAAGAAAGTTCAGAAAGACTGTGTTCTATTGCAACAGCAGACTTCAGTCAGGTCACTGATAATAAAATTTTAATCAAAACATGGTATGAACAGAGGAGATGAGATGCCATGCCTATTTACACCCAATGATTCTCCAGACACAGTCAATTTACTGAGGGTCACTGGTTAATTTATTAACTATGGAGTTCTGGTCAGGGCTTGGCTGGCTCCCCAAATGTGAAGGAGTGGAGAGGTGGTGCTAATGGTACTTTGCAAGGGGAGGACAGAATGGCAATCAGCCTCGGTGGCGTGATGATCAGAATGACACATACTCATCAGGGATGTATCTTTGTGTTGTGTCACCAATGGGCACTTTATAGAAGGTAAAAGACGCAGTTCGAGAACAAAACAGCACCAACGAGAGTCTGTGGGCTGACTTTGTTAAGATTGGATTGCATAAGGAAAAAGTATTTCTTCAGTAAATATTCCTCTACATGATCTAGTATCAGTTAATCTTGAAAGAGGGGAGAGAATGATTGTAAGAGTGGAAATAGAAGATGATGAAAACTGTTTTCTGGACATGTCAGGGCTATTGCAAACAACTCAAAACCACCTTGACTGCCTTCCCATAACCTACACAAGACCAACCCCACTAAAATCCCTTCACTCAAGAAGTTCCACCCCTATTTGAGATGTTACTAGCAATAGTGACTCCTGGGAAGGAGGGAGACACTTTTCTTCAAGGATGAAGACCCTGAGAAGGTACTCACACTCCATATGAGGGCCCTATTCATAAACACATACTGCCAATACTGGGTGGATTCACTGTGCTTTTTAAAAAGAGCATGTGAAGTTGGGAAGGAAAAATGGTAGGGAATTGGGAGAGCCTGTAGGGAAGAAAATGAGTAATGGACCTGATGTAACACAGTATATGCATGAATGAAATTCTCAAACAATAAAAATGATATTTAAAAACCTAGGGTAAAACAAAACAAGCATATATTTAAATGAAAAAAATTTAAATATAGCATGGTATTTACTATAATAATGAATGATGTCCTTAACAAAATAAAAAAGCGATCATGGATCATGGTGTTGTTATGTCCTTTAATTGACCACATAATCAGATATGCCCTCGAGACTTAGCACAGAAAATGAAGTCTGTTATATTTGTAGTTCCTAGAGTGCCATGGGAAGCACAAGGAACCAATGTTGTAGTGGAGATTAGCTTGGGAAACTAGGGATCCATGGAATTAAAAGGTGATCAAAATTTTGGGCAAAAGGTGACTTTAAAAGAAGAAGTAAATTTTACCATGTATTTTGAGAGCTTGTAAAAGATACTAACTTCAAACAAATCAAGAAGAAAAGAGAAGGCAGGAGATACATGACAGAAATTCATGCTTACAATATAATATTCTGTGTAGATAGGGGCCAAAGTAAGAACTGGGTTCAAGTTAACAATATATTTCCAATAGCTCAGATTACCTCACTTAACCTTAGTGTTATCATGTTGGAAAAGCTGATTTTAATAGTAGAACTCTTATTTGTAAAGTAGGGCTACTGATTTTTTTAGCTCATCTTGTATCCTGACACATTACTGAAGGTGTTTAGGAGTTGTAGAAGCTCCGTGGTGGAAATTTTGAAGTCAGTTATGTGAACTATCATACAATCAGCAAATAATAAGAGTTTATGGTGGATGATTTTTCTAATGTGTTCTTGGATTCTATTTGCCAGTTTTTTATTGAGTATTTTTGGATCAATGTTCATAAGGGAGATTGGTATGTAATTATCTTTCATAGTAATGCCTTTATCCAGTTTGGATATCGGGGTAATTGTAACCTCATGAAAAGAATTTGGCAATGTATATTTTGGAGATCAGACCTCTATCCAATGCGAGGTTAGTGAAGATCTTTTCCCATTAGGTAGGCTGTTGTTTTGTCTTCTTGACCATGTCCTTTGCTTTACAGAAGCATTTTCAGTTTATAAATTGTTCCTCTCAATGTCTGTGCTGCTGGGGTTATATTTAAGAAGTGGTCTCCTGTGCCAATGCATTCAAGTGTACTTCCCACTTTCTCTTCTGTAAGGTTCAGTGTGGCTGGATTTATGTTGAGGTCTTTGATCCATTTGGACTTGATTTTTGTGCACAGTGATAGATATGGGTCTATTTTCATTCTTCTACACATTGACATCCAGTTATGCCAGCACCACTAGTTAAATATGCTTTCTTTTTTCCATTTTATATTTTTTGCTTCTTTGTCAAAAATNTGTGGCTGGATTTATGTTGAGGTCTTTGATCCATTTGGACTTGATTTTTGTGCACAGTGATAGATATGGGTCTATTTTCATTCTTCTACACATTGACATCCAGTTATGCCAGCACCACTAGTTAAATATGCTTTCTTTTTTCCATTTTATATTTTTTGCTTCTTTGTCAAAAATCAGGTGTTCAAAGGAGTGTGGATTAATATTAATAATAGTTTATTTGGTTTTATTGGTTCTTTTGTCTGTTCTTATGCCAATACCAGGCTGTTTTCAGTACTGTAACGCTGTAGTAGCATTTGAAGAGAGTTTGAAGTTGGGGATTGTGATGCCTCCAGAAGTTCTTTCATTGTATAGGATTGTTTTGGTTATCCTGTTTTTTGTTTTTTTTTTTTTACATATGAAGTTGAGTACCGTTCTTTTGAGGTCTGTGAAGAATATTGCTGGGATTTTGATGGGCATTGCCTTGAATATGTAGATTGCTTTTGGTAAAATTGCCATTTATACTCTGTTAATTCTGCCTACCCAAGAGCAAGGGAGATCTTTCCACTTTCTGGTGTGTCTTCAATTTCTTTCTTCATAGATTTAAAGTTCTTGTCATACAAGCTTTTCGCTTGCTTGGTTAGAGTTACTCTGAGATATTTTATGCTATTTGTGGCTATTGTGAAGGGTGTTGTTTCTCTGATTTCTTCCCCAGCCCTTTTATCATCTGTGTACAGGAGGGCTACTGATTTTTTTGAGTTAATCTTGTATCCTCCTACAGAAAGTGTTTATGAATTGTGGAAGTTCCTTGGTAGAATTTTTGGAATTGCTTATGTAACTATCATATCATCAGCAAACCGTGAGAGTTTGACTTCTTTTTCAATTTGTATCCCCCTGATGTCCTTTTGTTGTCTTTCTGCTCTAGCTAGGACCTTAAGAACTATATTGAATAGATATGGAGAACGTGGACAACCTCATCTTGTTCCTGATTTCAGTGGAATCGCTGAGAGTTTCTCTTCATTTAGTTTGATGTTGGCTGCTGGGTTGCTGTATATTGACTTTATTATGTTTAGGTATGTTTCTTGTATCCTTGCTTTCTCCAAGACGTTTACATGAAAGGATGTTGTATTTTGTCAAATGTTTTCTTGGTATCTAATGAGATGATCAGTGGTTTTAATTTTTCAGTTTGTTTATATGGTGGATTACATTGACAATACTGATATTAGTTATTCTTTGAAAATCTTGTAGAATTCTGCACTGAAACCATCTGGCAATGGCTTTTTTTTGGTTGGGAGACTTTTGATGCCTTTTTCTATTTCTTTAGCAGCGATAG
>LOJH01064874.1:0-10543 GCA_001685095.1 Ellobius talpinus
GCTAGCTTACACCTGAAATAATCACACAGAAACTGTATTCATTTAAACACTGCCGGACCCATTAGCTCTAACTTCTTATTGGCTAATTCTTACATCTTAATTTAACCCGTTTCCATTAATCTGTGTATTGCCACGTGGCTGTGGCTTACTGGCAAGATTCTAACCAGTCTCCGTCTCAGGCAGGAGATCCATGGTGTCTGCCATTCTGCTCTTCTTCCCAGCATTCAGTTCTGTCTACTCCACCTACCTAAGTTCTTTCCTATCAACTAGGCAAAGGCAGTTTCTTTATTCAACCAATGAAAGCAATACATAAGCAGAAGGACCTCCTACACCAGTTGCCTCTTTCCAATCTTGTCAGTTTGGATTTAGTTCTAAATATTCTCACATTTCTTAGGTCCAGAAGGAGAAGCCCTTTCTAGGATATCATAATTTTCCTCACATAGTATAAATCATACAAAAAAGAATTCATTAAAAACAGGTATGAAAAGTAAACTTCTCATCCCTGAGGAAGAGCTAACTGGTCAAGAGACATTTCCATTTTATAACGGAGACTCTGTAGGTGAAAATGTCTGTGCAACATTACTATCAGACCTATCTTCTGTGTTACCTAGAGGAAAAGACAGAAGCCAGAGATAAAAGCTCCCAGGAAGAAAGCATTATAGTTATCCAAAGTGCTTTCAGACAGAAGGAACTGAATTATGAGTCTAGGAAGGATGTATTACTAGACATGACCTAATGGTGACCAGATAAGCACTGGACCTGTTTTCTTTTCTTTATCATTATACTTAGAGCCATGTGTAGAGAATGCTTTCAATGAGAGATGGTGCTAGAGAATCATGTGAGAGATGGAATTCTGTTGTCCAGTTTTTTTTTAAAAAAAATTAGTTAGCTGTGGCTGTATAACAAATTACTCTCAAATTCAGTAGCTTTTAAACACTAAGAATTTTTATGTGTGTTTGCATATTTATGTGTATATGGGCATGTTTGTGAGTGTGTGTGTTGTATGTGTGTGTGTTTGTTTTCATGTGTCCATGTGGAGGTCAGAGGATCACCTTGGAGGCACCACCACTTTGGGTTATTATAGTGTTTTTCACTGGCCTGGAGCTCTCTGGGTAAGCTAAGCTTTCTGGTTACCAATCTCCAGGGTCTACTTTATCTCCATCTATCTCTCAGGCACTCAGATTTCAAGTGCATACTACCATGGCTGTGTCTTCTAAATGTGTTTTGGGACTTGCACCAAGGTCCTCATGCTTTCTCTTCAGTTAGTCTTGAACCTTTTCTTCATAAGCACAATGGGACTGTTTCAATGTGCATGCTTCTGCATGTTTTTGAAAAAAGAGAGATGACAGATAAGAGAGGAAAGACAGAAAGAGAAAGACAGAGAGACAGAAGAGAACTCACAGAGAGAAGTGTGCTTCTGTAGCACAGTTCTTGAATAAGTGCAATGACAGGAAATGTTGACGATTTTATACTAGACATGTACTCTTCCCCAAGCTTCTTTTTAGTGAGTGAATCTCCATGACAAGAATGATAAATGGAAAATAAACGTCCAACTTGGACAATCTGAGCTGCTCAGGAAACATGTTTTGTGAACAACCACTTCAAAAGAAAGATATCTATTGAACCAGGAATAATATAACACTGATTATAGTAACTAGAAATATTAGTATCTGGTGCTTATGAACAGCTGGACATGTTGTAGAAATTTATGTTAAGAACTTCATTTAGTCTCTTCAATTATTTATGACTAAGGAAACTCTTTTAATTACTATTTTGAAGATTAATTTGAATTACAACTCCAACATCATATTACTGTTGAGTATAGCATTGAACTTAAGTAAATGACTCTAAGAAATGGATCGCTAAGTTTAGTTTATATGATCATTTTCTCTAAGCTATATAAATTGGCTTTCACTAGAGAAATAGAACTGATAGAAATGTAGATAGATAGATAGATAGATAGATAGATAATATGAAAGTTGGGACACAAGATCATAGAAACCATAAAATCCAAAATTTTGTTTCCTGAGAGCTGTGGAATCAAGAAAACTAATGGTGTAACTCAGTTTGTATTCAAAGGCTAGAGAAGCCTCTGTTGTAACCCTTTATTATAGTTCTCATGATGGAATCCAGGACAATCACTGGTGTAAGTTCTGGAAGTAGAAAACCTGAAAACTGGAGTGTTAACACCAAAAGCAGGAGATGGATGCCTCAGCTTGAGAAGGGGAAGTGAATTCATCCTTCTTCTGTCCCTTTGATCTATCAGGCCCTCAGAGAATTAGGTGACAGTCACCTGCATGAACTAGGGTAGATCTTATTGACTTAGGCTCCTCATCTAAATGTTAATCTCTTTCCAAAACACATTCTCAAATAATGTTCCACCAGATATTTTTCCATACCTTTACACACTTAATTTGACATTAGATTAGTATTCACATTGTCTACAAAATAGAACTTTCTCAGATGAGTTCACAGAAAATGTCAGTATTTTTTTCCTACCTCTCTTCCACCATTTTTTATGCCAATGAATTAACCATACTCTAGTCAAGGTAGGTCATCTATACAGTAGAAAGGTCAGGTATGTTTGAAGCCTAATTATGAATATGAGTTTTAGGTAAGAGGTTAAAATGTATTGAAATGAGAACACAGGTGGAAAACAATGTCAATCAAATGTCTCTTACCATCTCCCATGTTGTTGATCCCACCAGGTCATCTTCACGATATTCCAAAAGTACCTGAAAATGTGGAAGTACTCATAAAATACAGAACTCAGTTGTTTCTTTTTTTAAAATGACAATTGTGATTATGCCTAGGCTTCTTAGTGGCCCTGATGATAAGTACAAACCTAGAAATTCTGATGCAAAAGCCAGGAAACATTCCATCCACTTTGTGGATTGCTACCATTTTTGAGCATCCTGCTAAGAACTTGTCAGCTCATTATAGTTCACCATAATTCAATAAATCTTGGAGTTGTTGCTGTATTCATTTATTCAAGTAAATTGAAGTTTGGACAAGTTAAATTAATACTCAGAGATCCATTAATCAGAACTGTGGTTGAGTCAGAAATTAAGTATACACTCCAGCCTAGCTTTTTCTCTGTTGTTTATCTTATTCCCCACTAATAAAATCCTTCATATTTTCATTTTTATTTAGTGTGTTTTCATATATGTGATATATTCTATATCAGAGCAATGTCTGGTAAATGTGAAGAGAGATATATTTTATTCTTTAATGTTAGGGAACATCTCAATTTGTTATTCTTATTGGGCAACCTAGTCTACCATAAAGTCACATTTCATAAATTTCACATAGTTATCCATGATGCCCTGAAGGTATTTATTTTTCTTCTATTTAATATTTTTAAAATTATATTTTTATTATTTTAAGTTATATATCTGTCTGTGGATATGTGCATCTGAGTGCAGTATCCATGTATACTAGAAGTGCTAGATCTACCTGGAGGTCCTCTTAGTGCCAGGCTTATATCCATGGTAATTTTAGATAGAATGAAGATTTTGATGAGAATATGTTTATTGCACTTGAAAATCATATTTAACTTTTTAAATACACAAATGTCATATTCAAATTGTGGGTTTTGTAGATATTGGTGCTGAGGACTGCAGGCTATCATTCACATTGGAGTATTCAGTTTTCTGTATGACCCCCAAAACTTTATGAAGTAAACCTAAAAGTGAATAGATCTTGAAAAATGTTGACATAAAGAGACAAGTATCAACATATACTCCATGGGAAATTATCCAGCTTCTCATTAGTGTCTTCATAACATATTTCAGGATTCTCTATTTGCCCATTTAATTTTTCCTAAGATTAGCAGTGCACAAACCTAAGTTCCTGTAGAGATGACTTGATACATGCATTTAACCTAGTTACTGGGAAGTCTGTGAGAACTAATATTTGGGGCTAGGGCTATAGCACAATGGTAGTATTGCCTAATATGTAGCCTACCTAGTTCTAGGTTCAGTTCAGTTCAGGATGACATGAAAAGTTGATGATTTGCAAATTTTCATCACCTCAGCTGTAAGTCAACTGACACAGGGAGCAATTAAGTGAGCAACCTGGGGTCATGATGGTGTCCACAGTGTAGATGCTACCTTGAGGATCTTTTTCTGGTCTTACTTCCCTTTGTAAGTCAGAGTTGTCAGACATGAAATCTGATATGTGTACAAACTCATCAAACATTGTATGTCCCATCCTGGAGACTTTTAAAGAATTTGTTTTTAATAACCCCAAGGCTTACAAGAATTAGGCATGTAAGGGATCCTTGTCCTCTACAGTTGAGAGGTGCATTGTAGGACTGCCTTTCAACAAATAACAGGCATTAAGGACATTTATTTCCTCCCTTCTCTAGGTAATAGGAAATAAAGGAACCTTTTATAAATTCACAAGGCTGCCGTTTATCAGTGTCATTGGCTTCACAATGCAGTATCTTTTATATCGGTTCCTCCTTTGGGCCAGAACTACACAACCTTGTTGTCCTGTTTTCCCACAGGGCCAAAGTGTGTATGGTTCTTTAAGTAAAATTAGACTAGTTGTTGCCATTACATGATTCCCATTATGTTCCTTGTAATTTTGTTTTCTAAGTGGCAAGATTTTCTATCTCTCTGTATAAAGATTGAAATGATTCTCTCTAAGTCTTTGCTTTCTGAGACATCACATAGTTTGCTGAAGGTTCCAAATTTGCAAAAGGAAGTTTTTGTGAATTATCCATTGAACATCAATGCAGTGAATGGTATGGAATGGCAAATGAGAGCAGATCAAGCCTGCTTTCAATGGGCTAAGTCATAGAAGTCACAAAATTCTTGACTAGATAACGATTGTAAAGACAATGCATGGCACAGTCAGAGGAATATGCTATTTAAATACAGAAAATGACTTTTTAAGTTCATTTACTTACTGGTTAAGTAAATCCACCCAGTATTCTTTTAGTAATATCTGACCATCATTTTTAATAGCATAGCAAAGTTGGTTCAACAATTAAAGGTTTTTAATCTTAAATTATCATCTATGAATGAAGCATAGTGTCTACTCTGAAAGGGATATTGCAACAAAAATAGGTATCATAACAAAATACACCATTATATAAAATTATATACACTATATATAAAATATAGATGAATTAATTTAAGAGAAAATATTCAAAATGTATGCATTGGCAAATATAAACTACTGTTGAAGGATATGAAAACATATATAAACATGGCAGAATAAACTAATTTCATTTGCCAAAAGACTCAATATACTATGATTTCAGTTCCAATTAGTCGACTTGTGTATGGTGATCCAAATCCAAATCCCAAATCTTTTATAGAAAGGATTAGCTTATTCTAAAATTTGACTTTTTAGATGGAGACTCAGATGACTTTAAACAGGTAGGCATTTCTTCTGAAAAGAAGTTTATATTTAAAGGACATGCTTTGCTTAATTTCAAGACTGTTATGAAGCTAATGTATATTTACCAAAGATAGATATATAAAATGTTGAATTAGATGTATATAATTCAGAGATAGATTCACACATATAATGTCAATTGGTATTTGGAATTATGAATAAACAATTTCATCATGAGACAGTGGTTAATGAGTCAAGTAATCACCAATACATACACCCTTGAATTTCCTTTTTCCTATGTAAAAATGACAATTTGATGCTAATTATACACATAAGTGGATTGTAAGCTAAATTTGAGGGTATCACTTTAAAATATTAATGGAGACAACATAGCATAAAATCTTAGTAATGAGTATAGAACACAGAAAAGAATGACTTACTGAAATTCTGTGTACTAAACTTCCTACCATGTTAAACACTATGGGACTAGTAGCAGATTGAGAGTAATAATTTTAAATCTTGTACTTTATAAAAAGTAAATATCTAGAACTTATAACAACATTTTATGTCAATAATATCAAAAATAAACCAATAAAATAGGAGAAATGTTTGAAAAATTAATAATTAACAGCATGTGGATTTCAATTTCAAATATGCCTAAGGAAATTTGTACAGCTTCACTGATCAATATATGAATGCAGTGATTTCTATTTAGTTGTGCATGCATGTGTGTGTGCATATAACAACAATTAATGAAAAAAGAGGCCATGAATTTGAAAGTGAGCAAGAAGAGATATATGGCAGAATTTGAAAGGAGGACAGGAAATGGGAAAAAGTATAATTATAACCATAAAAACAGCAGAAATAATGGAAAGTTAATTGTGATCTCAAAACTAAAAAAATAAAAAATTAAGTGTCAGTATAAATCTCATATATTGATTAAATTATAATGTTAAAGCAGAAATATATTTACCTGAAATACTAGAAACTGGAAACCTAATATTTCTTCCTCAGACAAGTAGATTGTATACATTGCTATATAATCTATGACTATTTTATAGATTTTGTATAATCTATCAAAAATTACTATTTAGCAATTAGAAAGAGAAAATATATGCAAGGAAATTAATCTTATATACTTATGTTGTGTGGAAGAAAGCCAGAAAATAATGAGCATATAATGTGTTGCTACTTACACAAAATTCTAAAGCATGAAAAGTAGCCTTTAAAGATACAGAGCAGAGAAATGATTGTGTGGTTATTTGAATAATTGTTTAGGTGGATAAGGAAGCAAGCGCTGATGAAGAAATATTTGTGGCTAATTGATTCATTATTTTCTTAATTGTACATTTATGGGTATATGCATACAGAAAGCTCATCCAACTATGCACTATAAATATTATCAGTTTGATGTGTGAAATATAACTCAATACAGCTGCAAAAACAAAGTGACAGCAAACTTAAGTCAATGGAAATCAACATATAATTACATCATTTTTCTCTTTTTCATTCCTCCCTCTAATCCCTCTCACACATGTTACAAGTTGAGTGGGCCCTTTGCTTGTCCCAGCCACCTGGCTACCTTATACCTGAAATAACCACACAGAAACTGTATTAATTAAAACACTACTTTAGCCGTTAGCTCTAACTTCTTATTGGCTAATTCTTACATATTAGTTTAACCCATTTCTATTCATCTGTGTATTGCCACTTGACTGTGGTTTACCAGCAAGATTCTAACCAGTGTCTGTCTCAGGCAGAAGATCCATGGTGTCTCTCACTCTACCCTTCTTCCCAGCATCCAGTCTGTCTTCTCCACCTACCTAAGTTCTTTCCTATCAGGCCCAAAGCAGTTTCTTTATTCATTAGCCAATGAAAACAACACATGAACAGAAGAACCTCCTACACCACATGCAACCCCAATTTTCTCTTTCTTTCAAATTTAATGGCATTGTTCTGTTTGTTGCTGTATATATACACATTTATTCCTAAATCGATAGATACGACCTGTTCACTCTGTATATTATTACGTGTGTGTACATGTTTTCACAGCCAAATGACATTTCCTTCCCTGGAGAAGAATACTTCTCCCACTCTACATTCCTTAGTTGTCTGTAGCTTGGTGCAGGAGGGTCTTCTGTCTATGTGTTACTTTCATTTGCTAAATAAAGAAGCTGCCTTGGCCTTTTGATAGGTCAGCCCTTAGGTGGGTGGAGTAGACAGAACAGAATTCTGGGAGGAAGAAGGCAGTGTGGCAGATGCCATGGCTCTCCTCTCCAAGAGAGACACTGGTTAGACTCATGCCGGTAAGCCACAGTCAAGTGACAATACACATTAACGGAGATGGGTTAAACTAATATGTGAGAGTTAGCCAAGAAGAGGCTAGAGCTAATGGGCCAGGCAGTGTTTTGATTAATACAATTATTTTGGGGGTATAAACTAGCCTGGTGGTGGGGACGCAGCCCACCGCTCCCCTATTACAACAGTAGTTCTTTGTCTAGGTTTGGGACTCCATCTTCATTAGCATGGCTATTGCTCTCATCACAGTCCAGCCAGGTCTTACTTAGGCAGTCATGTTGTTAAGATTTCATGGGTGACTCTTCCTTGACATTTGCAAGAGAAACAAACTCACAGCAAACTTCCTGTGCCCTGGTTCTTATAATACTTCCTCCCTCTTTTCTCTCATAATCCCTGAGTCTTAGGTGTAGAACTCATATTGCAGATTTACCAGTTAGGACTGGGCTCCACAGCTTTGTATTTTGTTTGGTTGTTGTGTTCTACAATTGTCTCCATCTGTCCTGATAGGTTGATTTGTCACAGTGAATTTTATGCTTCTGTGCTGTTGCTTGGTATGTTTCTACTTAATTTAAAGAACTTTTGTTAGCATTTCTCATAAGACAGAGTGGTGACGAATTTTCTTCACTTTTATATGGGAATGTCTTTATCTCTATTTCTGAGAGATAATTTTACTATATATAGTCTTCCTAACTGTCAGGATTTTTTTAAATCACTACTCTGGCATGCAAATTCTTGGTGAAGAATTCTTTGATGGCCTTAAGGACATTCAAATAAAACTCCCAGTCTTTAGAGTTTAATTCCACAGAGAAGTAGCTTCCCTGTGGTTGATAGGCTTGCTTCTGGTGTCACAACCAAGTGGGATAAGTCAGGAGGGTGTTTTGGGTCTGAGGTTTGCCAGTCCACTTCTACAGGGG
Source organism: Ellobius talpinus (assembly GCA_001685095.1). Classification (NCBI taxonomy): domain Eukaryota; kingdom Metazoa; phylum Chordata; class Mammalia; order Rodentia; family Cricetidae; genus Ellobius; species Ellobius talpinus. The sequence goes on from LOJH01064874.1 coordinate 8,562, forward strand.
AAAGTGTATACAGAACCAGCCTTGTCGTTGTGTATAATGGACTGCTCCTTGAAATTTCATCAACAGGGTTGGTGTTGGGATGAATGCATCTTACAGGGTCCATAAAAACAGACTTGTTACTAGGTATACCTATAATTGAGGCTCCATGTACACTGGTGGAAGTCCGCTTCTGGGTCTCTGTGTAACTCCCTGGGAAATGTAGGATGCTTTGGAGCTGTGCCTAAGAGAGAGTAGAGGCAAATAAGAGGATAATAGGACAGTTTAATAATTTGTGGGTATCATGCCTTCAGGTGCCTCAGGGACATAGACAAGGCTTCTGGTGAAGTATGGGGCCTTCTCTTAGAGAAGAGCCAAGAGGACACAGAGATGAATTATGGGGCTTTTTCACTGTTGACAGCCAGAGCTAAGGTCCTTGGACCTGTCTTCTGAAATTTGAATGTGCCTGGCTCCTGCAAACACCCTGATTGGTAGTTTTGATGGCAAGTGAATCAATAAGTAGACTTGCACCTAAGTTCAAAGGGAGAATTTAGTCTTGTCTGCATTTAAAGCCAGAACCACAGTGATGGCACCTGGCACTTGGTTGGGTGTCTACCCTCTCAAGATGGCCTTCCTTGGTCGTGGAATTTTCTTGGATTTTTCAACATCCCTCAGAAAAGTCAGTTCTGCTTGTGAATGGCTGAAGAACTTCAATGCTGTGAGGGAAATGCTAATGGGGAAATCTATTGTGCTGTCTTGAAATCACAGATGACTTATAAAAATATGGGAAGTTATGGAAGAGAATCAAATCATACAGAAATGACTCACATTAAACTGTGGGTTTAGGGTGTTTCTGCTCGTTTTTTACTCCTTGTGGATAATTCCTAGTTATATGTGGTATGAAAATAGGTGCTGATCCCTGACTTGACTGCAAACATTCTTTTTGGCTATGGAAGTTGGATTCATCAGACTGTGGAGTCAAGGAGGGGAAAAGAGAGAATCAGGAATAATATATCATCATCTTTAACTGAGATTTACCAGCTTTGTTTCCTTTATTTTTGAAGATGCATTTTTAAATTTTTAAACAGTGTGTATATGTATGTGTTTCTGTGTGGGTCTGTGAATATGTTTGAGAGTTTCTGTGAACTCCAGACACATTGGATTCCCTGGAATTAGAGTTACCTCTGCTTGTGAGCCACTTGTCATGAGTGCGGGAACCAAATTCAGGTTCTCTGTAGAGCAGACTGCTCTATCAGCTGCTGAGTCATCTCTCCAACCTCATGTCAATTTTTTCTATTATAATTTAAAAGGAAATGCTTCTGAAATGGTGCATGCTTTTGACTAATTTCCAGAATCTTAGAAGAGGTACTTTGACAAACTTTTTCATTTTGAGTTCTGTTTTCCTGAGAAAGGCTTTGGGGAGATTCTTGTTCAGATATTACATATTACATATTACAGAAAAAGACAGAAATACCCCCCAAAAAACCTCAAAACCAAAAAAATATAGTGGGAGAGTAAGTAAAGATATAATTTCTATAGAACATACAAAAAATTGCTAAATGCAAAATTGACATAGTCCATGTTGAATTGTTTAATTGTTTAAGAAAGAAGAAAAAATAGTGCCCTTCTATGGTGATTGAAGGTTTTGCTGGGTATAGTAGTCTTGGCTGGCATCCATGGTCTCTTCATGTCTGCGTAATGCTTGATCATAACCTTCTGGCTTTCATTGTCTCCAATGAGGAGTCAGATATAATTCTGATAGGTCTACCTTTATATGTTACTTGACCTTTTTCCTTTGCAGCTCTTAATATTCCTCAAGACCCAGTAATACTACTTTTGGATATATATCCATAGGATGCTCAATGGTGCCACAAGTGCATGTGCTCAACTATGTTCATAGCAGCATTGTTTGTCATATCCAGAACCTGGAAACAACCTAAATGCCCCTCGAATGAAGAATGGCTAAGGAAAATGTGGTACATTTACACAATGGAGTACTACACAGC
>LOJH01064875.1:325-10543 GCA_001685095.1 Ellobius talpinus
GTGTTGAATTTTATCAAATGCTTTTTCAGCATCTAATGAAATGATCATATGTTTTTTCCTTCAGTTTATTGATATCATGGATTACATTGATAGATTTTCATATGTTGAACCAGCCCTGCCTCTCTGGGATGAAGCCTACTTGATCATAATGTATAATTTTTTTGGATGTGTTCTGGGATTCGGTTTGCCAGTACTTTATTGAGAATTTTTGCTTCGATATTCATGAGTGAGATTGGTCTGTAATTCTCTTTCTTGGTTAAGTCTTTGTCATGGGCTTTGCCTCATCCATTTTGGCACATTCATTGTTGTTGTTTCTTTTCAGCTCATGTTTGGGCAGTCACAAAAATAGTCAGCCTGGAAAGATGAAAACAAGTAACATTATACAGACTGAGTAGGTTATATTTTGGAACACACATACACAAACACGCAAACACATACAAGTACACACATAAAAGGCACAACACACTTCACACACATACAAATATGCACACAAAAACAAACACACACACAAATAGTACAAACCACACATACACACACACACAAGTCCCATAAACACACAGGAGCATGCAGGCGTTTTGCAATATCAGCATATATACACATGCAATAAGAATTAGTGAAAGCAGAAGAATTTGAAGGAGGTATGGTGGAGGGGTATGTGGGGCTTGAGGAAGGAAAGGGAAGGGAGATTATTGCAGTTATATTAAAACCTCAAAAAATATTGACAAAAGTAGAAAAATTCTGACTCTCTCATTTACTTTTAAGATATCTTTCCAAACACAGTCTTCTTATTATGTGAGCTATTATTCCTGAAGGATTAAGCAATACAGTATCTGATAGGCATAAGTGGAATTCCTATTTTCGGTAACGGAACCAGAGCCAGAAGATTGCTAATTCCTCTGGAGAAGTTCATCCACATGTCCTCACTAATTGAGTAAAGTGTTAGGGGATATGGTGAAAAGAATGGGTGATAATGCAGCAAGAGTTGTCACATGGAAATCTATTTACCAAGCGAATAAGTGCATAAGAAACCTAAAACACCTGTATCATGGCTGTGAAGAAGTGCAGGGGAAATTCTGCCAAGAGGGATCTGAGCATCCGAGAGTCATTTCTCTCTGGATATTCATGCTAATAATAATTTCTCTAGTTTAAACTAATTTATCAGTAAATTACCTTGCGAAACTTTGTTAAGCTCTTTTGAAAAGTTTCCTAAGTTGGAGTGATGCTTACTTCTAGATTTTTCTTTTACATTGAAAAGTTTATCTACACAAAGCAATTGATGGCAATTGCTACCAAGAATCTCTTTGGTTTGTTTGGGGAAAGGATTTAAATCTGACTTCATTTATTCTTAATGCTTCTGCTACTTGGAATTACTGCGTTAGCTGTGTGAATGTGGACCCATGCCCTACTTCCATGCACACACACAGCATCATCTGTCTTCCTTTGTCTGTATTAGTACCCTTGGCTTTCACTTTCTTTGAGGATAACAGCCAATTATGTTCTACATGACTTAAAACCTCTCTGAATTAACTCTTCCTCACCTTAACTATGAATATTATTTTATAAATCTCATTAATTCTGGACTAGGCTATAAAAATTTCTTTGCCATTTAGTCATTATCTCTTTCTTGAAGCACAGTGTATGTAAATTTGAAAATTCCTTAACCATTATTGAAAGGTTAGTAAAAGTACAGGAGAATTTAGAAATCATTATATTCTATCAGCAAGATTTCATATGAAATCAATAAAATGTAATTATTCATTAATATATTAATTAATATACAATAATTATTTATATCACTGGGTGCATGTTTATATGAGTTTATACACATCACATACTTGCAGGAAAACAAGCAGTTGAGATAAAGGTGTCACACAGTGAAATTGGAGCTACAGGCAGCTGTGAGCTGCATGTTGGTGCTTGGATTTGAACCAGGACTTCTGAAAGAACAGCAAGCATGCTATCCGCTGAGTCACTCCTCTAGCCACTTATTAATGTTTTTAAATTTAAATAATAGAGGTATTAAGATAAAAATAATCTTATAACTAGATATTTGAGGAGACATTTTAATAATACTAATTAATATCACAATGTATCCTATCAATAACTTACCAACATCTATGTAATGACATTTTCTGATAGAAAGTATAACTTGTAACATTAAAACTCTAATCTGAATGATTACAATGCAAAGGTAATGTTATTTTTTTAAACGAACATGTGTATTTGTACTTGACTGTTTATGTGTCTGTGCGGGCAACAGTAGTGACTTTGGAGCCAGAAGAGTGTATTGCATGCTTGGGAGTCTGAGTTACAGAGAACTGTTAGTGTCCACATGCCGTTGCTGGGGATTTGAGATCCTACATAAGCAGTATATGTTCTTAACTGCTGAGCAAACTCTCCAGCCAGGATAATGCAATTTTTCACAGCTTTAATTTCCAAAATTCAATGAAAATAATAAGCACCTTTGTTTTAAAATACTCATTACATATAAAATCAACTATTTTAATAAGAAAACTGTGAAAAAATAGAATGATTTATTCCATAATATAAAAGTGTTTTTATCTTTTCTATCTATGATACAAGGAATTCTGAATAAGAAATAAGTCATGAAGCAGCTCTCTGACCTTGTACCAAAAATGTTGATAATTTTTTCTTGCTTATCTTTGCTGTTTTCCAAGCTAAGAAAAATTCACACCTTTAGATGATGTGGTTACATTTTTATTATAGAGATAAAACTTCATTTTGGACTTTGGTTTGAAATATTTATCAATTATGGTACCAAACTAACCAGATTCACTTAAATTAGAAGATCTGACCCAATTCAGTCTGACTAGAAGGAAATTCAGACATGGAATTGACCAAAGGGAGATATAAGGGAACCCACTACTCTTCCTTGCTATTTTGGAGTTCTGGAATCTGCCTGGCTAGTGTGTGAAGCCCAGAGAACCGGAAAACTGCTGGGACTGATTCCTGAAACTGGAGAACACCAACATTAGCCCTTCCAGGACACACCTCATTCTGGAACTTTGTAATGTGGTCAAACAAAAGTTGCATAGTTTAAACCAATTTTAGTTGTAAAATACTACCTGAAATTTTGCAACATGCCTGTTCTGTTTGCATGTGAATATGCTTAAAATAAAAGTTTGCCCCTGATTTCTTTGAAGTGCCTTGTGGACAAGATGGACACAAACAAATCAGTGCCACACTGTCTCAGACTATCCTCCAAAGAATCCTTTCTTTCAGGCATGAAGGACCTTCAAGGAAATTCACTGTGCTACAATTTAGGCTCCCACTTCTTACTCTGTGCCACTGCATTCTTATGTGCTGGTTAATTTTGCACATTCTGTTAATTAATTGCCACTGTGGTTATGAAATTTGAAACTCCAGTTAACAACTACAAATTAGATTTTGAAACATTTTTTTGTTGTCTTAACTTTTAAAAATTATTTTTACGTTTGTTTTTAATATATGGTCTCATTCATGTGGTACAGGGTGGCCTTATTCACTTTGAAATTGGTGATGACCTTGAAGGCTGATCCTTTTGCACTCACCTGGGGTGCTGCGTGAGCACACCCAATTTCCTTGCAGTGCTGGGAAAGCACTCTACCTGCTGAGCTACAGCCCTGACCTTAACAGGACCATGTATGCAACCATCTGAAAGCATTGAATGGGACATTAAATGTCTCTAGCATTAATTTCACTACTACATTTTATTCTAAGAACAAACTGTATGCACAGATGTAAATATTTATCTTTATAACATTGATGATCTTTATGATAAAATCATGAAAATCCTTAGCCAATAAAAAGGTAAAAATTTTAATTTAAAAAGTTACATTTGTTCATGAAAAATGTTAGTTTTCTTTGTTCATTTTTGACTTGCTTTAATTAATTTTGAAAATCAATAACTTATTGAGCACTGGGTGGAACATGAAGATTGCATAGAATAATCTACATAGATACACAGAAGATAAAGTTTATGATTTTAGGTAGCATCCATACTATCCATTTGGCCATATTAACACTAAAGAAGCACACAAGTCGTTTTAAGTGTTTTTACAGATCAATAATTGTGCAGGACCTCTTAATAAAATTTGCTATTGTAATTGCAAGCCAGATGAAAGATGAACTGCTTTGAACTAACTGCAGGTAGGAAGGAAAGTTTTGAAATTCTTAAAATTAGAATTTCCTTGCAATATTATATTAAGTGGGTATCTGTAGCTTGTAGGAAGATCAAGGCCCTAATCTCATATGATGCTTAAGTATGCCAGTAGACAGATTTCTGGAGCAAAGTGTATAAAATGCTTGGAAGTTTGGGGTCTTCAAAATTAAATAATGAAGCAGTTACAACACTAGGTCTATAAGCCACTGGTGCAAGGATTTGTGAATGTCTGCCTGCCATGCCAGTTAGTAGGTTTTCTTAGAAAGCCGGCATCACATCTCTGCTTTGTCTCTGACACTTTGGGACACTAGAAATAGGATTTCTTAACATTTAAATAACTGTACAACAGTAATTGCATCTGCTTTGTTTATTTTTGTTCACATGAATAATATGAATATATGTTGCTGGTATTTGAGAAACGTACTATGTGCAAAAATAAAAATATTTTTTGACAAAAGTATTGATATTTGAGATTTTTGCTACTCCACCACTTAAATGAGTGAAAAACTTTTAAAATAAGGTTTTAATGTTGACTTCAAGTTCATGATTCTATTTTAATTCTCTTTTGTAATATTTATCTTTAAGCTCAGCTATTGTATTCATAAAATATATTATGAGCAAAAATTTGTGAACTTTGTAAGCTTTCATATGAATTTTCTTATAATATTATACTAAGTAGGTATCTGTAGCTTATAGGAAGATCAAGGCTCTGTACTCATATGCATAAGTATGTCAGCAGACAAATTTCTGAGCAAATTACACAAAAAGCTTGGAAGTTTGGGGTCTTCAAAATTAAATAATGAAGCAGATATAACACGAGGTCTACAACCCATTGATTTGGGCCATGGTATTTTGGTGAAAATAGGAGATGTGGTTTCCTACTAATTTTTCCTTGACTTTAAAATGATGGAGAGTTCCAAACATCAGCCTGGTTTCAAGTGTACATTTAAGAATGGAGAATAGATTGCAGAAGATAATAGAGTTTAAACCAAAGAATACAGGGTGTGCAGGAAAGAGTGTATCTTCAAAGAGAGTAGGAAGAATTTCTGCTATGCGTTTGTCTAAGTTCTACCTCCACATATGGCTCAAGTACAAGTTTATTAAGCTTCTGAATGTTATTTTCTCAATATCTGTTATGGGAAGATGAATAATATTGCCTGATCAAACAAACAAACAAACAAACAAACAAAACATGCAGCATTCTCAGACAGCTTCTGTGTGGATGAGGATACTTAGAGGCTTTAGCAATAATCCTAGTGGTCATGAGAAGGGTAGAATTAAGGTACAGAAAAAGAAAAGCTAGGCATAGCTGGAAAATAAAGAGAAGGGGAGGATGGAGGTAAATTACCATGGTTACTGTTGTGACACATAGAGCATATATTTAGGAAGGAAAAACATTTGTCTGTATATAGCAAGAAATGTATATACATTGAACCCTCCCTAGTATAGGCTCCATGCAGACAAAATCAAAGGTAACCATGAAAAAGCACAGGTATTGAGAAGCACAGTTATATTGCAAAATTAATCTCAGTGTAGTACTGAGTGAAAAAGAAAAGTGCAGCTAGTGGTAGATGCTTTCTCCTTGGCAACAAGGCAAGACTGGCCCTCATAGTTTCACTGTTGCTTCCACACCTGCTTCTATACCCTTAGAGGAGCCTGGTGGGACTAGTAGTCATTGTTGGTAACAACAGCAGGTCCTAAATATTTGAAACTAAACATTTGGGCTTAAATATTGTTATGTAAAAACTAAAGGCTTCACAACTGAGGAACACATATATACCATTTCTACACCCAGAAGTCATCTGTGTGATGTCCATCACATCATTGGTACCCTGATGTACAAAGATAAAATATATCATTTCATTTATCATGTATTTGACAACATAGAATAAAGTCCACAAAATGGATATTTTGTTATATATAATGATTTCTCATGTAAAGTACAGAGATATTTGTGGCTAATGACTTAACCAGAATACATCACTACAAAGGCCAAATCTCAGTGTCTGCTCCTAAATTTCGGCAGATATTTCTTTGAATATAGAATTTTACAGTTTTAATATACTATTTAAGTTTAGAGCAATGGCATTATAGTTGGATTGTCTTTGAAATATAATTTAGAACTTGTTTATCTTTGGAAGCAGCTGTTGGAGAGATAGATACACTGTGTGTGTGTGTGTTTGACATTTTGCAGAAGAGTAGCTGTGAAGAGCTAAGCTTACATTACTCTGTTTGATGTGGTAGCAAGATACAATTATCATGTACCTTAAAAAGTGCCCGCTTAACTATTTATCATGGTCCTACAATTCACAATGATCTTAAACCTGAGGACACAGTATACTTTCAATGAAAATGTTCATAGCTGTTAGGTAGCCTCTCACCACTTAGGAAATATTAGTAGAAAAGGCATAATTTTATTTTAGATGATGAGCCATATCCAACCTGGGAAAGCATCTGCATGCTTTACTGTTTGGTTATCACATTCTCACCTAAAAGCAGGTTGTGACCATATGCATAATATTCTGAAGTTAACCACTTGGAGGGAGACTTATTTTTTATTAAGATGCAAGGTCTTTTGAAGATAAGAAATAAAGTCCCAGATATTTCACTCATTTTTAGAACATAAGACATAGCTGTTTAAGTCTACCTAAGCTTGTTTACCTTAACTAAAAATAAGTTAGCAAATTCGATTTAGAGTATTTTTTCCTGCTAAATACTTATGAGTCTCATGACCCAGACACTCCTCCTAAATCATTCTGTTCCAATGTATGGAAGCACATTTCCAGAAATTTCAGGCTTGTCAAAAACATTAGTCACCTATTTAAAAATCTATTCCCATGAAATGTAACATTTGAAGAAGAAATACATCTGTCAACATAGTCTGTTTACAATCTGTGCCCACATAGGAACACTGCTGTCTTGCTCCAGCAGTATAAGTTGGAAATAATATTACTGTTTGATTTTTAAGCTGAAATATTTTGTAGAATATAGTTAAATATATTTTTAATGATTTTTTAAATTAAAAAATAGTAGGTCTGGAAAGATGGCATAGCCAGTATACGTGCCTGCTGCTAAGATAGAGAATTTTTGATGACCATTAACTTCAAAGTGGTGAAGAAATAATTAATTCACTGGTAGTTAAAAAGAAATTAGTAGATTACTACCATCAGGCAATGTGGAAATTTGTTCAATACAAGCAGAAAACTACATGCAAGTGAATCCTAATATTACCCTGCACCTCCATCTTTCAGTAAATTCAGCAGCCTTTGTTTTTATACAAACTAAACTCTCAGCAGAAATGAACCTTTAAAAAGTCCGCACATAAAAATACACAAGCTTTTCAAATTTCACACAGAAATTGAATTTCAACTGCAGGTTTGAGATCTATTCCTCGGCATTTATTGAGATGGACATATGATTTAAAATTGAGATGAGAAAGAAAAGCAATCATTATCCATCCATTTGACATGTCTGTGGAAAGCTATTATGACATATTTCATTATAGTTTTTCATCATCCTATTTACTATGCTAATTTAAGCTCTATGAAGTCTGAGATATCAAAAAGATGGTTCAAGCACATAGCATACACGCGAATAAAACCATTAGAATATTACATTTTAAAATTCACATTTAAAATAAGATGCAGATTTACACATGGAAACACAGAAAGTAAAGGCAAATGGTTGCCTTTTAAGGAAAATGGAGAGTGGTGACCAGCATGCCCCCTTCATATACATCCTTAGGTTAAAACAAACTTGTCAGTGTTGGTCATAGTTTGCTTTCTGTTGCTGGTATAAACATCGTGACCACAAGCAAATTTGGCGAGGAAAGTTTTGTTTAGTTTTATCAAGGGAAGCCAAGGCAGGAGAAGAACAGTAACCTGCAGGCAAGAACTTCAGCAGAGACAACAGCTTACTCAGCTACCATTCTCACAAAGCACAGGTCCATCAGCCCAGGCTGGCCCAATGCACACTGGTTTGGGACCTCTTACATCAAATATCAATCTATAAAATGCTCCACAGATATGCCACCAGGCCAATCTGAGGGTGGCCTCCTCTCCTGAGGTCTGTCAAGTTAACAACTGAGACTGTCCATCACATCCGGTCAGTATGCATTTCCTGAATCAAAGCCCTTATTTACAGAAAAATAACCAGGCTTTTTCAGAACTGAAGCCATTTTGACCCCTGAGTATTGTGGTGTTTAACATTGATGTCAAAGTGTTGAAAAATAGAAACTTTATTTTACAAATTAAAATGTGTCTCAAAGTACACATTAATTTCTGGTTTATTTATTTATACATGTGCATTGTGTGTCAGTTTGTGCACATGAGTGACATCATGTGCATGTTGAAATAAAATAACAACTTATGGGGGTCACTATTCTTCCATCTTGTGAGTTCAAAAATTTTTTTCTTACATAATTCACATAACAATCTGTAAAATACAACATGACATTTTATACCCCAATTTATTTGTGAGCAAATAAAATAATACGGAGACCAAAACCCTGATAACGGTAGAGCAAAATCATTTACTTGTAGTTTAGGACTGTTCCCATTACATTCAGCTTCTCTGATTCCTGAGGCAATATATTCCTGTACATCCAGTTCTAATTTTGAGCATGGTAAAAGGCTGGAGATAACGGAAATACTAAAGTTCTAAAAATCAAAATGTATATTTTTTATCTCTCCATCATGTAAGAGTGTGCTCATGCCTGTCACTTCTGAAGCAATTCTGACTAGAAAGAGAGATCCCACAGAAGCTGCTGGACACTCAAGTCCTTAGGCACTGCAGAAAGAGTTTATAATACTGTGAAAAATTCTTTTTTGTCTTAGAATCTAGATAGTCCAAGAAAACTGAATGTTTCTACTTTATCCAGTTCAAAAGAGACTTAAGGGACTGTGCTTAGGCTCCATGGTCTCAGTACAGCTATCCAGATGTGATTGAGGGACTCACAAAGAAATAATGGAAATAAAAACTAATACTTAATATTGTAACCAACCATCAGTTTTTACTTTGAAAGTTACATGCCATATCAGAGTAAGTAAATTTAGCTTAAATACTTTACTTAGACAAATTAAAAAAAAGTATTATCATTATGTCATATTTCACTAAATATTGAGCTAACATTAATGTTTAAAGGATTGAACACTGAACTAAAGAAAACAGTGAGGATAGATGTAAAGACATGGATAGTAGCAAGACACACATTCTTGCTTTCTTTTGCTTCCAAATGTGTTGAAATATCTTTTTAGTGGTGTATATTTATTGAACTATATTATACTCCAAACATGTCCTCTTCTCACATCTTGTCATTCCCCTTCTTTCCTCTTCTTCTTCCCATTTGTTCCCTTCACTACCCCACACAGTTTTAATCCACCTATGTTTATGAGGTGGTGGACATTCTTAGCATCCCTTATATGCCTGTAGTTCTTTGTGTAGGGTTCACTACTAGTAAACTTTCTCACTTTGACATGTCTATTCCTATTGTCCTTGTTTAGCTCACATTTAGGCAACTAGGTGGGCAAGACTCCATGGTGTAGATTTTGAGATTACTAGAAGACACCATCTCACAGCAGAATCCTTGTTCCTCTGGTGCTTAGAATCTTTCATGTCCCTCCAATGATCCCTGATCTTAAGGTGTATGAGTTATGTTGTAGGTGTATCAACTGGGTTCTACAACTTGTCATTTTGATTACTTGTGACTTTCTTAAAGGGCCAATTTCTTTTATAAAGAGTTTTCTTGATTTGCAGTGAGAATTACACTTATTGTGGGTAGTTAGGAATTAGAGAAAGTGCTTCCCAAGTCTGGTTATGGGGTTATTGTTATATTATCTTTGACTCTTGTAGGGAGCACATTCAGCCCAAAAGGGAAAATTTGATTTAAAGTATATATGTGTATGTGTGTATTTATAAGTATTTTAAGTTGGTGATTAATAGTATGATTCCTTATGACTTTTTCAGACATCCTTACTGCTATTTTACTTCCTTTTTTGGAAAATTGTGTATTTTATCTGCAGGCAAATGGATGGATCTAGAAAAGAAAAACATATTGA
>LOJH01064877.1:0-10543 GCA_001685095.1 Ellobius talpinus
AAGGGCCTCCTACACCAGCCAACACCAACAGCATAAGGTGCTAGTATCCAGGCACCCCTAGAGAACCTGGTACAGTCAGTCCCCCATCTGTGTATGGCAAGCAGTTCCCTGACTGTAAGCAGGTGCAAAGGTCCCTTTAAGGGACAAGCTCCGCCCACTCCAATGTCTGTCTCTGTCTCTCTCCCTCTCTCTTCCTGATGAGGCAAGTAGGTCTCTGCCTCTTTCCCTCCACCTCACTCTCTCTCTCTCTCCCCCTTCTCTCTGTCTGTCTCTCTCTTCCTTCCCTCCCTTTTAATAAAACTCGACACTCAAGTTCTCTATGCATGGAGTATTCTGTCACCCACTGCATTTGGACCTCACCCACCATGAGACCCGCTGCCAAGGCCCCTCTCTTGCCTTATCAAACCATAAGAGTCTAACCCTAGGTAAATAAAGGGATTTATTGTCTATTTTTTTCTCTGCTGCTTTTTTAGATGAGTTTTTGGAAGGTTCCCCTCCCACTTTTTAAAAAAAGACATGATCTCATTTTGTTGAGGCTGGTCTAGGACTCAGTGTATAGTCAAGGTTGACTTTGGACTTTGTATTCCCTTGCCTCCACCTCCCCTACACTGGGATTACAGAAAGAGCCATCATGTCTGGTATGGAGGGTCCTGTCGGTAGGTAGAATGTTGCTTCAGTTCTACCTCCTTAATGTGTTTATGTCCTAATCCTCAGAACCTGTGAATGTGGTATCTCATGTGATCAAAGGGTCCTCACAGAAGAGATTAAATTACAGATATTGAGATGAGGAAATGGTCTTGTATCTGGATGAACACAGTATAATCCCAAGAGTCTTTCTAAGTGAAACAGAGGGGAGACAGGGGATGTGGTGACAGAAGCAGAGGTAGAGGGGACACAATGTGAGGAAGACTCCACTAATTGTTACAAGCTCTGAAAACAAGGATGGCCATGAGCCAAGAATTGTGGGTCATTTCCCAGGATCTAGAAAGGGCTCAGGATAGGTTTTCCTGGACAGCCTTTAGAAGAAGCATAGTGCTCCCAACACATGGAGTTTAGTGTGCTGAGATCTCTGTCAAACCTTTGAACTCCAAAACAGAACTAACAAATGTGTGCTGTTGGAAGTCACCAAATGTGACAATTTGTTATAGCAGCATTTTGAAACTAAAAAAGTTATGAAGTTCTTGCCTGACTCATTGTATGGTTCATTAATATGAAAGCACAAATCAAGGGATGTGGGTGGAGCCTTGATTTGGAGTTCAGGCTGCTGAGTTACCCATTGTCTTGCGAGATAAGCCATTTGTTATGGGTCTTACATTTGTACAATAGATAGATATGAGCCACAGTAGCAGGCAAGTAATGACGTGATTTCCAAGGGGACAGTGAGACCAGGCTTATTCTGGACCCTTAAAGTTTTGAGAGATACTTTGTAACTGTGTCTGCTTTGCTTCAGTTAAATTCACAGTGAACTCAGTGTCTTCAGTTACCTCATGTGGATGTGAGCCAAATACAAGCTGCCAAAATGCAGAGGGTGAGCAAAAACCCAAACCAACAGAACTAGGGTGTGTGGTGGTGGTGACAACAAGATAGAAATTAAAATCAGACCAAACGCCTTTACTCTTTGCTGTTGCCAGGTTATCTAGATAAATAGCATCACCCCTGAGATTTTCTAATTCCTTCTAGAGATCTCTTGCCTCAGAGTTTTTATTTAATTTGGATTTTTAGCCTGCCAAAATACTAACTCTTAGTCTCTTTGGAACATGCTTTGATTTCTGACCAACTTCTTAAAAAAAAGGAGTATGATCTTTTAAAAATTATACGTAACTCATGCTTGATGCTGGGGTTCTTGTTCATTGCCTTTGGTTCTTGTTCATTGCCTTTGGTTTGGGAGCATTGTCAGCCTAAATGGGAAAAAATAATTTAAATTCTATCTGTCTGTCTGTCTGTCTGTCTGTCTATCCATCAATCTATCTATCTGTTCATATATACATGCGAGATTTACCTGTATTATAGTGGGGTTTTTTGGTAGATAGTTCATAGTGTGATTCCTTATTACTTTTCAGACATTTTTATTGTTATTTCACCCTCCTCTCTTCTTCTGTATCTATCTCTCTACTTCCCTAATTAGAACTTTACTCCTTTTTAAAGGACATTACTTAACTTTTAAACTATTTTTAATATACCCTCCCTTTTCTCTCCAAAGTCTATGTATATATTTAAATACACTGTAACCATTTAGAGTTTTTTTTTCCAATTTGGGTGTGTCTTTACTGAGCATCTGTATTGTTCTCTGATCTCATGAGATGAATCTTTAACTGCTACATCAGCTGCCAGCCCAGCTCAGCTTAGTGTATGGTGGTAGTACATGGTGGTTAGCAGCTGGCTCCAACTTGCAGGCAGCTATTAGGAGACACTTCTCTGTACTGTGACTGGTATGAGAGACACCAAGTCTAGGAAGCCGTGTTTGGCTCTGTTTTTGTGTGTTTAGAACCTTTTAAAACTTTCTCAGGTCTTATATGGATGTGTGTGCTGGACATTTGGGTGCCATTTGTAGGTGTACTTTTCTGTCCCATCATCACTCTCCAATAGCCACATGGAGACTTAATTATCAATTCTTGGCCAATAGCTTAGACTTATTACTAACTAACTCTTACAAATTAAATTAGCCCATTTCTATTAATCCATGCACTGTCTCAAGCCTCGTTTACCTCATGTATGTACTTCTCATCCTGTGCACCCTGCATCTCCTGGTGTCTCCTGGTGACTCTGCCCTTCTCCCCAGCATTCTCTCTGCCCTGAAAATCCTGCCTAGCCATTGGACAATCAGTATTATTATTATTATTATTATCATTATTATTATTATTATTAACAATGAGAGCATTACATCTTCACTGTGTACAGAAGGATTATTCCACAGCCGAACAAAAAGGAAATCATGCCTGGAAGCTAGCCAACTATCCAGGGCTAGTGAAGTCATGGATCTTGGAGCCATCACTTCACTAAACAGCCATCACTTCACTAAACAGCCATCACTTCACTAAACCAGCATAATCCTAACCACATTCTAAACATTTGTTTTAACACCCACAGGTAAGTGTAGGCCTCACCCCTCACTGTGAGAGTACACACACTGTGTAGGTCAGTCTGGCCTCAAACTTGTGGTGAGTATTCTATTTCTGCCTCTTGATGAGTTACTCACTACCACAGTACTGTCTACATGTACAAACTTTTTTTTGGTAACTATAAGATTATTCTCTCATTTTATTATTTTTTGAATTTGTATGAAAATAAGGATCGTGCCATTGATATTTTCCTAAGAACCATAAGATTCTCTCATATAACCAGACTATTGATTCAAATTCAAAAAATATTACATTGATATAAAACTTTTATCCATTGTACAATTCATATTTCAGTTACCTCAACCAAACCCTTTATGGAATTATCCACATATTTTTTTTGAGATAGGGTTTCCCTGTAGCTTTGGAGCCTGTCCTGGAACTAGCTCTTGTAGACCAGGCTGGCCTTGAACTCACAGAGATCCTCTGTCTCCCAAGTGCTGGGATTAAAGGCGTGCACCACCACAGCCTGGCTTTTTTTCATCTTTTTAGTATCTCTCATGCTATTCACCATTTTGAAGAATGTAAGTCTACTTCATCCTTTTTCACTACTATAATCATATAAATTGTTCATTTCTTAGTTGTAACCAATAGAAATTGCCTTTGGATGATGAAAATAAGAAAGGAGTTTATTGAAAAGGTATCTAGGAGTTTCTACAGGGCCAGTATATAAGTATACATTATTTTATATATTTTATTACAGAATATGTTAAATATAACAATATTGTTAATAATATTAGGATTAATAAAATACTAATAATATTTCTTAAGTGCTTATAATATGCTGGACTCTGTCCTATTATATGTATTGTCTTATGTCACATATAATCTTATGAGATAAATTTATTTTTAGGCAGTCCTAACATCATTTTAAAAATGAGGCAATTATGGATTATGGAGGTTAGTAGTTGCCCAAAATAACTTACATAATAAGTTAGTTTCAAAGCCAGGTTTTATCTGTTACTAAAGTCTATCATTTTTCTATTCTATGGTTTTATAAGACATAACTTGAAAACCTTACTTTAAGATACTTGCTAGAAAATAAATGATCTGTGATAGCCTGGAATAGTATATTAAATATTAGTTCAGTTGTTGTTATATGACAGTGAGAGATGTATACTAAAAAGCACATACATGTTCAGCTTTCTCCCTGTGTCTGAAAACATCTTACACACATGAACTCATGCTAGTGGAACTGGCCAGAGATTCTGCAGTGTGCACCTCAGAGAGTACCCACTTGGGGGCACCCACAATGCAGCTTTTCTGTCTGTTCTCTTGCCTAGAAGCATCCAGCCCTGCAGAACTGGAAGCCAGATGACAGCCCTGCAGCCCTGCAGCCAGATGACAAGCTCGGTCTTTTCTAGAAGCCTCAGAGAGCCAGATCTGATGTTTCTAAGAACAGCTTCCTTTCTCTGCAAGTCCAGGGAGTATCATAGTTTGCTACCCACACATAAACCATTATGTGATGCTTAGAACATTAATAATTAGTGCATTTGCTACAGGTCAAATGTGCTATATATAATGTTAGGATTTAAGACCAAAGGCTAGAAATAATTTTCCGATAAAAAAGATTTATTTGTATAATATTTTTAAAATTTATGCCATGCCAAAATTAAGAACATACTAATTTGCCAGCAAGTGTAAGAAATATATATGTGTGTGTTATTATATGATATCATATATAATTATATATATGTTATATAATGTTATTAACCATATTTTTTGAGACAAGGTTTTATGTAGTCCTGGTTGGCTCATCTAGGATGAGCGAGTGCTGGGATTACAGGCATGCACCAGCCCCCACAGTGTGTATGGTGCCAGGGACGGATCTGAGAGCCTCATGAAGAGGACAGAGAGAGTGGCTGAGCTGGGCTGGGAAAGCACTATACCAACTGAGCTACTGCTCTGGCCTCTGAGCAAGGTGTTTTAAATTTCGTCTGCACTGAATTCTCACCTTACTGGCTCCCCAGAAAGGCTGTCTACTGTTGTTCCACAGAGCAAAGGAGGCTTTTTTGGAGATATGGCTACCGCTGACATCTCCTGGTCAGTCATTTGGTGTTCAGCCTCACCAATAGCTGAAGTTCTGTTGGGGTTAAACTGATACAAAAGATGTTTCTGGTTCAGAAGTAGTTTCTATGACAATGCCTAGGAAGGAGCTCTTATTCTAGAGTATAAAGTGAGAAAGCTTATAGAATGAGACTGTACTGGATGTGGTCATACACTGTCCTGACTAAAGGGACATTGGAAAGGAACTATTTTTTGGTGCCATATAAATCTGCCTTTCATATGACTCCCTGGAGTAGGGGGAGCCAAAACATAGATCAGAGAGCAACCGATAGGGTGGCGTGACTCAAGAAACTATTAAAAGAGGAACAAATTGGACCTGTGATCTGGTCGTTCATGAGAATCTGATTTGGGAAATAGAATGTGGTGGGTAATGGTAGAGACTGATATGGAAGGATATATAAGAAGGCTGTGTTTAGAGTAGAGGGCAAGAACAAAGCTAGGGTATGAGGAGCTACATTTTGAAGAAAGTAAGATGCTAATTAAGCCAACTGTGAGAAGAAAGCAGGCAAGAAAGAGGGGTCTAGTTTTGGGGGAATGCCAACAAGACAGGTGAAGGTGGGGTGCGGAGAGCCCGGGCTGGGTTTCTGGGAGCACTTCATAGACGACTCAGCTCTCACTCCTGAGCATCTCTTTCTGGTTTTGCTCTGGTCCCCACTCACCGACTGCTCTGAGATCCCAGTTTTTACCCCAAGTCTTAGAAAGTTTTTACCCCAAGTCTTTCTTACGTGGAGAAACTACAGGGAGTATCTTTCCTCTTATGAGCAAAGTAATTTGCTACGAAAGTGCTATAAAGGCCTTTGACATGTCGTAGACAACTTACAATTTGGCAGTGGTTGCCCTGGGCCTTCCATAGATTTATGAGGATGTGACAATAGGGTCAGTAAGATGGGCTCCGTGGAGAGACACTTGCTGCAAACCTGGCAACCAGAACCCATGAAAAGATGGCTACAGAGAAGTGACTCCACAAAGCTGTCCTCTAATCTCTCCACTCCTCTTGGCTTCTGCTCTCATTCCTGCCAGCAGGTTCCTCTCCTGAGCTTTGCTCAGTAAAGGACTTACAAGCTGTAAGGTGAGATAAGCCCCATACCCCCTACAGTGCCTTTGATCCTGGTGTTTTATCACAGCAATAGAAACCCCAACTGATACAAATGATGTGACAGGAAACAAGCTTTATGGGACAGAAGTCCAGGGGATTGACCTGACCAAGGGATCTGAACCAAATCACAAAATTCCAATTCACATGTTAGTTAAGATCAGCTGGGACTGCTGCTGTAGGCTTCTCTGGGCAGTGGCTGAGTTGGTGATGTCCAGGGAGGGATAAGTTTGGTTTAGTTCAAAGCAGGGTCCCAGACAGCCTGTGGTGGAGTCAACACAGTCCAGATCCTGAGAAAGCAGCTGGGCTGGGACTAGATGGCTTAACAGACTGAGTGAAATATCTTCACATCCAAGGCAGTGTGGACTATTGAATAAACCGAAGCTGTTAGCAAAAGGCCACAGTGGCTAAATAGCTAAGGCAGAAGTTACTGTTCCTCCCAGACAAAGTTAACCAAAGACAGAGACAGAGAGGTGGTACCTAAAGCATAGTCGTACTGGGTGTGGTACCAGCTGGGTTGGATGTGGTAGGAACGGGCAGTGAGACAATGTCTTGCTGTTGGTTTTGAAGGAAGTTCCATAACATCACTGCCCAATTCCTTTTATTATTTGTTTTTTTTTCCCTTTGGAACTTGTCCTGGAACTTGCTCTGTAGTCCAGGCTGGCCTCGAACTCACAGAGATCTGCTGTCTGCCTCCCCAGTGCTGGGATTAAAGGCGTGTACCACCACCACCAGACACCAATTCTGTTTTTTGAGACCATTCTAACTAATAAATATAGTGGGGTGTGGAGGGACTGGGGAGATAGTTCAGTTGGTGAAGTGCTTGCTGTGTAAATATGAGGACCTGAGTTTGATTCCCTAGAACACACATAAAAAACCTGGACACAGGTCATGTGCTTATAATCCTAATATAAAGGACTGAATGCAGGTAGCTCCCTGGGGCTTGCTGGCCCACCAAACTGGCCTACTTGGTAAGCTCCAGGCCATTGAGACTGCCTCAAAAAGTAATGTAGCTCCTGAGGAATGACATTTGAAGGTGTCCTCTGGCCTCTGCATGCACTCATGTGCGTGTGCACACGTACTCATATGGCTACACATGTGCACACAACAACAGCAGTAACACACACATACACACATACACACTCTCTCACACACACACTAATGAGCAATAACCTAAACAGATTCAACTTCTCATCATCAGAGATAACAGCCAGGCTCTGGGCAATCTGTTCTGATTAGGGCATTCATAGTGAAAGCTGACCTGGGAAACAGTACTGTAGTGATGACCGCCAGGGTTCCATGTCATTCTACATGTTGTTTGTCAAATTCTGTAATGTAATGCAAAGATTTTTTTTTAAATGAAGGACCTGTCAGCTCAGCTGCTAGGAAATCCTATTGACAACCATCACTTGTTGGCCTCTTCAGTGTTTAATAAAGTAGAGAGGTGCTTAGCTCCAGGTCGTATCTCCCTAGGGCACATTACTTCCATAATCATTTCCTTGTCCTATAATCTCTGCCCAAACTGAGGTGACTTTGGTGAGCCACTCTACCGTCAGCTCTTCCCATTTGGCTTCTACCTCTGCTCAACCCTGTTTATATTCCCCTTTTCCCAGGTGACTGTCTCAAGGTTGCTCCTTAAAAATATCACATCAAAGGCCTCGATTCCACTTTGGGGTTCAGTTCATCCTCTGTGTTCTCCTTAATTCTTATTCCCAAGCCTCTGTTCTGGGGATCTTTCTTATCTTCTAGTCATGTGTAAGAGTCTGGTCTTGTGTTGACTTTGCTCTCACTATGGTGTTCCTGCCGTTTTGATGAAAGCCATCTTGTGCATTTCAGGACATTTGACAACATAAAGTAATTGCTTTTCTTTTATTTATAAAAACTATTTTATTTTATATATGTGAATGTGCACGTGCATGTGGGTGCCCATGGAGGTTAGAAGGAGGCTTCAGCGCCCTTGGAACTGGAGTTAGAAGCAGTTGTGGGTACCAGGAACGAAACTCCGGTCCTTTGCAAGAGCCGCAAGTGTTCTTAACTTCTGAGACATCTTTCCAGCCACATTAGTATTTTGAAAAATTTCACAAGTATTTCTGTGCACTGGGAACCTTACCAGCTGCATCAGAGTTAACCTGGTGGGTTGCACATACGACATGACGAGGTCTTTCCCGGAGTTTCAGGTTTCTTAACTAAGGGTAATGCCCAAGAATTCACATTTCTACCAATTTCCTTGATGTTGCTGATGCTGCTGTTCCAGGGAACCACTGACACGAAGAATGATTTGCATATTTATGGATGCCATTCGAAAACACGGAAGTCGTCCGTTTTGGCTAGGCAGTCTAAGTAGCTGCAACATCCTTGGAAGCGAATCTGACCACAGTTGTGGACTCATTGCGCATACTGATTCTCTGGCAGGGTTACATTCAGAGCCATCTGTTAGGCTGGCAGCATGCCCACAGAGGATGCACTCTGCCAGCTTCAGCAGGGCATAGGTGCTAACCAAACATGGTTTGAGAGGGGCGGCTTTCATCACACAGCGAGTGCCATTTCTTGGGCCAGGCTGTCCTGCTGTTTGCAGAAGCTCCAGTCTGAGGCCACATGCCTCCTTACATCTGTAGGTGCTTGAGGACATGATTAAAGAATAAATAATCAACAAATGGTTGATTATATTTCTTCCCAAACTGCCTCAGTGCTGTAATTTGGCCCACCGAGAAGCACTCCCTCTTCAGTGAGCTGGAAGCTGTTCTAAAGGATGGCACACGAGCAAGGCCTGGAAGCTGGAGACTTGAGCAGCTGCATTGCTCCTTTGAAGACGCTGCTAGCTCTTTGTTATGACTTCTTTTTTTATTAATTTAAATTTTGGCTCTATTTTTCTCTCCTGTAGGTTCATGTTCAGTACTTGAAAACCTTCTCTACCTCGAGTTTTTTAGGCAAAATTGGTTTATATGTTTTGAATAGATTTAAATTTCTAGGCCAGCTCTAGGTTCTCTGTGCCAAGGGAAGGTGCAGAGTTTTCTCATATGTGCTGTCACCCCCAGGTGTGCTGTCAGGGTTCCCCACCGCTGTGGCACACTCATCACAACTGATGGCCCTACATTGGCAAGTCGTCATCTAAAGCCCACAGGTTACAGTATACATGCTTGTTGTCTTGAGTTTAGACAATTGTATGATAGCATATATTCACCCTGTTGTATCATGTAGAACAGTTTCACAGGCCTCTCTGTGCTTTGTCTATTCAGTTCTCCACCCCTCCTTTTTTTTTTAAACAGATTTGCCATCCCAGAAGAGGGCGCCAGATCTCATTACAGATGGTATGTGTTTGCTAAGAATTGAACTCATGACCTCAGGAGGAACAGCCAGTGCTCTTAACCTCTCTCCAGTTCTCAGTTCTTTCTAATCTCCTATATCAGGAGCCGACTGTCTCCAGGACTGTGCCTTTTCCACAATGCTGTATGATTGAGTCATAGCAGGTAGTTTTCTGGGTGACTTTTCATTTGGTAACGCACATTTCATTTTTTCTGTATCTTTATCTTTTAATTTTTTGTTTTTTGAGACAGGATAACTCTGTGTAGCTCTGGCTGCCCTGGAAGTTGATCTTTAGGCCAGGCCAGCCTTAAACTCACAGAGATCTGCCTGTCTCTGCCTTCAGAGTGTTGGGATTAAAGGTGTGCGCCACCACCACCCTCCCTCATTCATGTCTTTTCATGGCTTGACAGCTCATTTATTTTTAGTGATAAATAATATTCTTCCACTTGGTTATTTGGATGTATCAGAATGCATTACAGCTTATATATTCATTCATCTCTTAAATGACATTTGGTTATCCCAAGACTTAGCAATAATGAATGAAGGTGCTAAACTTACCTCTCCAGGGGTTTGTGTGGACATGATTTTATAACTGCTTTGAAATACCAAGGGACACAATTGTTGGCTTGTTTAGTTGTGTAAAACTGTCATTCTAAAGGGCTGTGGCTTTTCACAACCCTGTCTACACTTCCAGATGTGTCCATGAGAGCATCTCCAGTGGTTTGGATGGAGTCAAACTTGAAGAGACCACTGGACAGTGGTGAGCTACAGAAGTGCCTGGTTAGAGAAAAGAGATCGGTGGGAAAGCATCCCTGGGGGGTGTCTTGCCCTGGATCTTCTGACACCACAGCTTTTGTGGCCTCTGTAATGGGAGCTATTCTATTCTGTCATGCCTGCTCTGCTGTGAAGACTTGAGGCTTGTGGAAGCATGAGAGAACAAATCCCAAGTAGCTGGTTACAGCAT
>LOJH01064878.1:0-10543 GCA_001685095.1 Ellobius talpinus
CCACTCTCGAATGTCTCACATCTCTAGGTCGTCTTTGCCCTCTTGCTCTGGCCCCTCCTTCGGACCATACAGAGATTCTGACTCTTGAGCATGGACAGTAACAGATACCATCATAACTTCTTCTACTCTTTAGAAACGCTGACTCTGGAGCTGGGCTGTGGCCTGCTCTTTCCAGATCCAAGTATGCTTGTTTAAATGTTTCCTCCAAAGTCTCTGTGCTGCATGAAACTGTCCTCCTGACTCTCTGACTGGGATAAGGAGAGCAAATGAGGACAGCCCAGGCTTACACTGTTTGCGTAAAAACAGCTGCAAGTAGACTATTCTCAGTAGGTATTACTCCCCTTACCTCATACTCCTTCCCTTGGTTTTTATGACCGTGTTTAAAAATGACAAAATGTAATCACAGATGTTTACTTCTCTAAATAGTCCCTCTCTCGTGTCTCTAAAGACTTCTACTAAAGTACAAAAGCTTTTAATCTCAGAATTTATAAGACCATTGTGTAAACTCCTTATCTCAGTATTATTTGTAAATTTATTGGATGTGATTTAAAATATCTACAAAATCGGTAACAAAGTTAACCTTAACACTTGTAACAGAAAGGGTTGCTAGTTTAAAAATTTACACACAGAGAAATGAACGAGAATGAAGGGGAAAGAACTTGAGGATCCAAAAGATTTTGGAATAAAAGCAAACACTTTTATTAATCTTCCTCTGCTACAGCATGCTTGTATGTAACTTGGATTCACCTCTTGTTTAGGAAATATGTTAATAGGCATGAGTGTGTGTGCCTGATGGGCTCACCTTTTGGTGTAAATAGCAACCATGTGGCTTGCTACCATTATATCTGGTGGCCTCCTCCGAATGGAAGCAACCATGTGACTGGTAGCCAACTTTACTAAGGTTAAAGGGAAATATAACTTGTGTCTTTTGCCATTTTGGTTAAGTTGACTACATGGTGTATACCATCTATGGCAGTATCCATAAAACAGTTTAGTCCTGTGGGTTCTGCTTGTGTACCTCATTTTTCAGACTTAGGGGGCAACAGTCGGTCTCCAAGATATTTTGTATTAGGGTGGATTTTTGTGTGATGGTTTTTGCCTTGAGAGTGAGAAATGACAGGTAAAGATAAAACCATGAACAAGGTTTATGGAAAATAGCACTTAAAATTAACATAAGCTTGATGGTTAAGGTTTATAAATTCCTAAAGTTATAATGGCCTACTCCGGTTAAAAGAAACTGCCTTAGAGATGTATGCTTGATGACTTACGTTTTTGCTGTGTTCAACACCAGGTTAAAACTAAAGTTTAAAATTAATCAACAGAGTGTGATAAGTTATTAATCTAGTCTTGGTAATAGGAATTTTATTCTAGTCACAGACTCAAATTTTCTTTTGGTCATTTTCTAAATATAGACTTAAAGTACTTCTTATTCTGTCAAATATATGTCAAACATCTCTGTCAAATCTCTATATCCAGCCCTCTGGACAGAGGAGTGTTTGCTTTTATTCCAAAACCATCTTTTGGACCCTCAAGTTCTTTCCCCTTCATTCTTGTTTCTTTTTCTGTAATTATTACAATCTAATGTTTTTGCTTCTACCATGCTGATAACTGTTGTAGTTTGAATAAGAAAAGCCCCTATGGCTCATATATTTGAATGCTTACTGAGTGGCTCTATTTGAGAGGATTAGGAAGTGTGGCCTTATTGGAGGAAATGTGTCACTGAGGTTGGCTCTGAGGTTTCAAGAGCCCACACTGGATCCAGTGTCTCTCTTCTTGCTCCCTACAGATCCCGATGTAGAACTCTCAGCTACTTCGCCAGTGCCATGTCTGCCTGTGTGCCACCATGCTTCCTTCCGTGAAAACAATCAACTACACTGAAACTCTGAAACTGTAAGCAAGCCTCAACTAAATGCTTTTCCTTTCCAACAGTTCCACAGTGTGGTGTCACTTCACAGCAAGAGAATGCTGTCAAAGACAATAACTTCAAGATTTACTTTGCTCTGGCTCAAAGGTATCAGTTTGCTCGAGCTGTTTACAGGCACTTATTAGCTGCCTTTTCTATAATGAGGATTTCAGTGGATGTTCCAGACAGTGGTCATACTAATATTTCTAAAACATATCCCTTTTGTCACCTTTAAAAGATTCATGCAAGTTTTTAGGGAGTTGTGTCTTGGACACCCATGGGTAATAGGTCCCCTTGCTTTCCTTCCTGTTGGGTGTGTATTCTCTTTGTCTTCCAGACTTCCCAGGCAAAAAGACAAACCTGGACATAGCAAGGAAAGATTTCCCTTAGCTCCTTAGCTTACCTTCTGCCCCTACTCTAACTCTCTCAGAGTGGATTTCCCCTAGACTGACAGACACCATCCAGAAATCAACGGTGGCCTTGAATCTGTTTCAGAACAGACTCACCTCCCTAGCCACAGGTGATCCTGCAGAACTGGCAAGCCATTCATACTGCCAGAAGCCAATATGAATGAATCAATCTGAAGAAGCGAAAATGAACTGGCTTGCAAACTCTGCCCTTCAAAGTCCAACTCCAATTTGGGATTCTTGCTGTGGGCTTCTCTGGGGCCCTGGCTTCTATGCCTCCCTGGCTTCTGTCCTTCTCATAATCATTGCTCCTTGTCTCTTCAGGTTCCTTCAGGAGAGAATTAGTGAAATTACCCGAAGGTCAGTAAACCATTCCTCAGGTCTCTTACCATCACCTGCTGGTTTAACCATTTTGACCAGCATTCAAGACTCCCCTCTTTTTATGGCCCATGTCAACAGCAAGTAGTAAAGGACTCAGCATCCCTTAGTGTCAACAAAAAGCTGAAATGTTAGGTCCAAAGCTACCCCCCAACCCCTCAAAAAAAAGTGGTGCTGACAACTTTGCCCTAAACAGAAGAACTTGGCCCAGTAAACAGAACAATTATTATCATATAAACAAGACTAAAAGTGGGTTTACCAGAAAGCAGATCAGCTTAGGTGTGTTCCTGTTTGCCAGAAACCACCCTTAATCTTTCAGGAGCCCCCCCTTAATATTTTCCCAAAGGTCAACTAGTTCCTGGTCAACAGTCATATGAGCTCAGACACCTACCCTGCTGGCTGTCAGAGAAAATGTGCTTGGTTTTGTGCCACTTGCTCTTCTCTCTGCCCACCCCTTCAGAAATGGCATTGGCAATTTGGTCCCCAGTAAACCTTGCTACCCACAGACTGGTATAGTTCAGTAGTTTCCCCACATTATCACTTACAGAGGCCGAGACATTTTCTCTGGTATTTGTGAAGTTAATGCAAATAAAGTAAACTAACTAAATATAAATAAATAAATATGGGATCATCACTAAGTCACTTTGTACTGATCAGCACTAAATATTCCAGAAAAGGAAGAGGAATATTCCCACTGTGATATTTAAACTGCAAATTGTGAAATATTCAACATAAATAAAAATTCAGAATTGGAAGGTTTTCACCTCCCTGCGGACCTCTCCACGGAACTTCTCTCACAAGAAGTCTGCCCTCGATATACAGGTCAGGCTCCATTTTCATGAGAAAAAAAACGAAACTAATAACAGTTTGTTTTAATTCAACAAACTTTCTACAAATACTTTGTGTGTATGGCCCATAACTTTTAGAACTGATTGCATATATATATTTACTATTTTAATGAATTCTAGATAAAAGAAATGTGTATAACATTCCTTTTATTACACTTTTTATTGAACTATAGACATTGTGACATTCTACATTGGAAAACATCACATAAGTGTATATTTTTATGCAAAAGCTGCGAAAACAAGTAATTTTTTACTCACTTCTGAGTATAAAGAAATGTTTGTTCATTCCTAAATAAAATGCCCCCAAAGGAGTCCTCTTTATCATTCATGATATGTTGATATTATTTACACATGGCAACTATCACATGAATTTCACATGAAGAATCAGCAAAGAAAATATTTGTTGCAAAATCAATTGCCTTTTTCCATTAGTTTTTATAGGCTTGACATAAAGGCAAGTCTCACGTATGTAGAAATGTAACTATACAAATTCTAAAAGAAATA
The DNA here is from genome assembly GCA_001685095.1 of Ellobius talpinus. NCBI lineage: Eukaryota > Metazoa > Chordata > Mammalia > Rodentia > Cricetidae > Ellobius > Ellobius talpinus. The sequence goes on from LOJH01064878.1 coordinate 4,041, forward strand.
GTTTTAAAATTGAGGAGTTTTGAATATTTGGCAGGATAGAGGAGCTTCATGTAACTGGCATTTCCAAGATAATCTTCTTAGGCCAGATAATGTATTGTTTAAAAACGGGGATGGGCAAGGGAAGCAGCTTTGAGGGACCGCTTGCCTAGCAGGTGCAAGGCCTCGAGCTTCACCCCAAACAAAAGGCAAAGGGGACCTGGGGGGACTCTGGAAGTCAGAACCATCTCCCCTCTTACAGGTAAGGAAGCTGAAGCTCACAGTTCCAGTCACCTGCCCAAGGCAAGGTCTGAGCCACAGCATCCACCAGGAACTAAGGATGCATTTCAACACATAAAATGAAGACATAAATTCCCCTGCTTATGTTTACATATTTTTACAGATTTTACATCTATAAATAACAAAATGATAAAAATCTATTTTACATTTGTGCTTGTAGATGGCCAACAATAGTAGAAGTAGAGTTTTAAAAAAGTACTGAATCTGTGTGTGGGTGTGGTCTGCTCTCTTCTTCCTGAAGGTAGGTCCCATGGATGGAAGGAACTTGGTTGGTCAGGCTTGGTGGCAGGAGGTTTTATATGCTGAGCTATCTCACCAGCTTCATTTTCTACGTTTATATTTTTTCTTCAAAAATGGGGAATTGGGATAATATCTTATATTTTACTTTTCCATCAGACCATGGAAAGATTTTTCTTTTGTAGATAAGAAATTACATCTTAAAATGTTCCTATTTTAGCCAGATTCTCCATGAAAAGCCAGTATATGAAATGGATTCCTAGTTAGAATAAAAGTTTAGTTCAAGACATTTGGGAACAAACACAAATAGATTAACTTCAAAAGACAATGCATTTACTTTAAGACACTAATGACAAGTGAAAATCGATTGGAAAGCAGTGAGCTATTGTCAGTGTGATACAGAAACCACCCTCAAAATCTTCAGGTGGATAGATCTTAAACCTGCTTATAGGCTTTAGCGTTAGGCCTGAGGTGTTCTGAAGAACATGGGTCCAAGCTAAGCACACACTGGATCTAAATTAAACCTCATTAGAAAGCTAAACACACACAAACACTGGGACTTGTCCAAGAATCCAGAGGAATTTGAGGCAATGTTCAGAAATATTTGTCCAATATATGTGGGCTGCAATGAGGCATAAAGAAGGCTTGGCTGTGTGGCTCTGGTGAGCAAGGAGAAGTAGGTAAGAAATAAAGACCTTATCCCCGGACAGCACAATGCCCTACTCTAGTTTGTGTAAGGAAACCCTTGTTTAACGGCACAGATGCCATACCATCATACCATCATTGAGGGTCCAGTCGAAGCTAAGACAATTTTAATATATATCTCAACTGGGATCCCAGGGCTAGGTGCTTCATTCCCATCCACAAAACCTTGGGTTTCTTACCTAGATATCTCCCCACACCACACACACACACACACACACACACACACACACACACACACCATAAAAAAGAAAGAGAGAAAGATTAAGACTAAAAATTTTAAAACTGAGTATATATGAAAATGTGTTTTTCTAGTTTTCAAAACAGATTCTAGAAGCGAAGCAAAGAGTGCTGGGCAATAACCACATTCCTAAGTAAGTGTAAATATGTGGCAAGGCTCTGGGGTAGGACACATTTCATCCAGGTCTTGTTTGCAGTTGTAAGAGAGATAGGATGCACAGCAACATTTTTCATCATTTCAAATCAAATGCTAAAGCCGAAAGACTAAGTAAGTAGATAAACATAAGGACCGGTTAAAAGTAGCACGTGACCTCCACTATAAAGCATTACCTTTAGAAAGATTAACCTGGAACTCACGGGCCTAAACTCTCAGTTGCAAAGGGTTATAAGACATCCAAAGTGAATAACCATAACACTGCAAAGAGGAAAAATATCTTTTTTTAAAAAATTAGGATAGATTTTATCATCCATGCTACAGTTAATCAACACTGACAGGCCACAGATTTCTTAGTGGTTAGGACAACATACCAATCAACCAAACTGAACCACACCAAACCAATGGACTGAGAAAAAAAACCCAGGATTGTAGAGCTCATATTCTAAGGTTTCTGTTAAGACCAACAAAACCCACAGTTCTATCCTGCCTCCAAACAATGCTGTAGTGAGTGAAGCCACAACTGAGTTCCGCAATAAACCTGGCTTGGAAGTTCTAGTTAAGGTGAAGGGCAAAGATAAAGAAGGCTGGTGGTCTTGAGTTAAAAATGGGCTTACTTAGGGCCAGGAGGATAACTCAGGCTGAAAAATCCCCTGAGCTCCAGTCAAATGGAAGGAGAAACCTGACTCCCCAAAATTGTCCTATGACAGGAGTGCTGTGGCAATGGATGTACCTAAATGTATACACACACACACACACACACACACACACACACACACACACATGCACGCTTGCATGCAAGCATGCACATATGCAATAAATACAGTCCTTTAAAAAAAAACAGCATCTCCTAAAATAATAGGAAGAATCGCTAGGTGATTAATGAGATGATGTACTTTTCTCTTAGAAACCCCACCTTCCATGCAGGTACTCATGAGGCCATAGACATGAAGTTTTGTGAGTCTACATAACTTTTCCTTCTCTTATTTACTCGCCTTTTCTAAGCATGCTTTCCCAAACACATTAGGCTTCCCAACCCTTTCTTGAGTACTCAGCCCATTCCCCTCTTGCAGAACAGTGTCTGTCCGCTCTGTGGCTGCTTGCTGACCTCCATTGTTGTTAGTCTCACTTGAAGGTGTGCCATTCTTCCCGCCCTTCCTTGTCTACTTCCAGGTGGAAGCTGAGAATTACAGCAGGCCTGCACCAAAGTTATTCTTTTAAAGTCTAATCCCTGGTGAAATTGTCCTAAAGACTTACAACAAACAAACAAAGACACAGTATACACTTGGAAATTTAAGCAGTTAATATTGACAAAAATCATAAAAAGAGAATGTTTCCAATGGCTGCAGGCTGGGAACCTCTGTGGCACTGAGCCTCAAAGAACTCACATGGTCTTCAGGTGTTTAAGTTTGTTTAAAAAAATTAAAAGACAAAGTATTGAAATTGAAAAGAATAACAAAATGGATTTATAATGGAAGATCTCGTAAGGAGATCTTCTGGATCCTTGCTGAAGGCCAGAGATACAAAATTGCAAAGCAGTTTAGGAGAAAGGAAAATTCTGGAGCAAGCTAGACAGACTGATAAAACCTGGAGGCCTATAGCCGGCCTCAAAGAGAATATAGACAGTTCAAAGGTAAAGTGAACTGGGCATAGTGGCACATGCCTTTAATCCCATCACTGGGAAGGCAGGGGCGGGAGATAGGAATTTAAGGTCAGCATGAGGCCTGTAAGAAAAGAATCTTGCTACTCTTTGTGACTTGGAGATAACCCCCAGGGGAGCCTATAAGGATTTCTGGGTGGCTCAGTGGATACAAAGGAAAAGCCAACATGCTGAAGGCCCTGGGTGCCAGCATAGCTCGGGAGATGGAAGAGGAAGTGGCAGCTGGTAACCAGTAGTTACAGGTTTTAACCCCTGACAAGATGAGCAGATGAAGTTTCTCACTGAACTGATTCTTATCTCCCTAAATTCCCCTGCACTCTACTGGAACCGATTCTGGGCGCCAAACTGCAGTAGCCAGAAAAGAGGGCCCCAAAGAAGAGAAGCTAGTCAGACATACATTTGGAATCGCAAAGCATTCTTGTAGCACCCCAAGGGAAAAATCGAGGTTCACGAAGCTGTGAGGTGACATCAGAACAGGTGATGTCAGGTAGCCCATCTGCCTTGAAGAATGCTGACCCACACCTGACTTGAAGGGTGATGGCAGAGACTTTTGTTGTTTTGTTTGCTTTGCTTGTCAAACCCAGAACCTTTGAGTGGTGTTCCTGCCCAGGGGGAAAAAAAGGGGGAGCCTGTGTAGGCAAGTAGTGCCCAGAGGACAGTGCATGCACACTTTAATGGGCTCTGTCAAAGTTGGAGTGACATTTGGCATTTATTCTGTTTGTGAGACAGGATGATGTGACCACTTCTACTTGGTCCCTTTCCTGTCCCCCAAAGGACTGAGATATCCTCTTAAACTTCCCCTGCCTTTGTTACCACTCAAACCAGTGACAGCAACCAACCGCAGCAGAGGATGCAGAAGTCTTTACCAACTGGGGAAGACATTTTGCGGAGAAGGCACTACAAGAATCACAAAGTCTCTTTTGCATAATTTTAAAATTAAGTAGAATATTAACAACCTAAGATTTCTCAAAAACGTTATAGGAGGGCCCTCCGTATTCTTTATTTAGAGCCAGTTTCTCAAAACTGTACCTAGTAAGATCGTGCCAGGCTGAGGGGGTTTTCCACACTTCAGAGCAGCGCTTTTCATGTTCACACAGAGTTGCAGCAGTCGGCAGCTGTTGGGTCTCCAGAATCTGTGCGCATACCAAGGGGCCCAGCACATGCCCAGACCAGCAGGTTCCCTAGGAGCATTAGGTAACACCCACAGCCTGCTGATTCCAGTACCTCCTATTGCCATAGCGGAGTAATTCAGTCCACAGAGCTGTAACTGGCTGCCAGTTGTGGTTTAAAGATCAGGGAATCATTTGCCAGCTGTTACCTTTCCATCCATTTTCCCACCGAATTTTTGTTGATTTGTTTTAACATCCTTGGAGAGCATGCTGTTATTTTCCCCCCAGCAGAGTTCTGGCTCCCTGGCCTCTTCAGCTGGCTACTTCAGCTCCTCTGTTCAGGCCCTGTTCTGAGAGCAAACTGGAAGATAACTGAGCCAAGAGGACAGTGTCAGAAAGCGAAACTGATTCTTTGATCTGCGAGGTTAGAGTGAAAGCAAAGGTCACTTTGAGATAAGAAGTCGACTGGCTGCAAAAGAGGGACTTGGTGTTGGGGGAGAGAGTCGGAGTTGAAGGTCAAGGGGAGCTTTAGTGGCTTTCGAAACTGAGGCTGACTTGTGAATGGACTCTAAGGATGAGTGTGGATGAGTAGGGGGCAGGAAAGGAAGTTCTGAGGTGTGAGGAAAGTCCAGAACCCCCTGCTAAGCAGGTGTTCCCCCAGCTAGCAACTTTGTTGACCGAACTGAAGTTGATGCCGGAGTCATGCCACACAGACCCCGAGACTGCTCCATCCTGGTGGCTTCCTGCAGCTGTGAGTTACACACTAGGACGTCCCCCACCAATACTCAGCATTTTGTGTCTCGTGGGTTTGCATTCTGTATCCAAGTATTACTCTGGATGCTTCAACAGAAAAAACATCCTAAAATCTAAATAGCATTTCTCAAATGGACCTGTGGTCGTACTTATCCACCATTAGGTCAGACAGATGAGAACAGAGGGTGTGTGTGCTTATCTGTGTTTTATGGAGAGTGTGTGCCACCATGGAGAGAGCCCTAGAATGCAGCCGGAAGAGATGGACTCTAGGCATACCTCTGCCACCAGCCAGCTGTGGTTTACAGAGCCCTTCGGCTCTGCAGCCCCTGTCATATTAACGCATACACCCATTCATTCAACATTTGTGTTGCAAGAATCCACTGTATGCATGAAGATCTCATTTTTCTCATATGTAAATTAAAGGAACTGCTTCACATCATCTCCAGTGTTTATCTTAAATGCCACATTTTTTGATAATGGCATTAAAAATCTAGGTAATCTGCTATGTTATATTGGCTCATTTATTTACCTACTGAATCCCATACTTTTCTATGGAAGCTTGTTTTATTTTTACTTTATTTGTATAAAGATTTTCCAGAGCCCCCAATTCAGGGCCTTGCACATGGTAGGCTCTATCAATGAGCTACATCTATTCCTAGACCCCTGTTTTTACATTATTGGGTATTTTTACGCCATACAAATACATTCACTTAAGCAAACAAATATTAGAAAACACAATAAACATGTTTGTTCTTCCTTCAGTTCCACAGGACTGTGGTGTTCACTATTATGAGCAGATCACCGGATTGTTCTCCTTGTTCATATAAAGAAATGTGTGCATGGGTATGTGGCCTACAGATGTTTGCAGAAAACATGAGGTCTTTCTTTTCTTTTCTTTCTTCAAAACCTTGATCATTCTATCTCAGTCTTCAGAGCACTATGCTTACACCATTACCTATCCTGGCGCAGATATTTTATCATAGATATACCACTTATATATTAGTTCTCACTTTGAAAAAAAATCTATTATGTATACAGTGTTCTGCCTGCATGTATGCCTCTATGCCAAAAGAGGGCACCAGATCTCATTATAGATGGTTGTGAGCCACCATGAGGCTGCTGGGAATTGATTCAGAACCTCTGGAAGAGCAGTCAATGCTCTTAACCTCTGAGCCATCTCTCCAGCCCCTAGTTCTCACTTATTAATGTACAAATTTATTTAAAGTTGTTGAAATGTTAAATATGGGCACAACCCAAGACTTCTTGTAGAAAACTCCTTATGGTGCCAAGATATGTAACTTTGTGTTCATGAGTGTTCCTCCTTGACCGTTTTTTTTTAAATATTGCCAGGCAAAAGTTGGGAACTTGGGGG
>LOJH01064879.1:0-10543 GCA_001685095.1 Ellobius talpinus
GGGAGGGAGGGAGGGAGGGAGAGAGAGTTCACATTTCACATCTTTGGGGGTATACATGTAAGAGTTCATACCCAAGGCTGATGGCTGGTGTCTTCCTTGATCTCTCTTCACCCTAGATATTGAAAAGAGTCTCTTGTTTAAACCCAAAGCTTGCTAGTTCAGCTGTTCTAGCTAACCAGCTTGATCTAGGGATCTCTTATCTCACATCATGGACATCAGGATTATTGGCAGATATTTCAATTAAATAAGAAATGTGAACATAAAATCAGGGTATGATAAAGCATGAAGGCTCTGGAAAAGAAGTTTATTCAAGATGAAGATCTGAGAAATCCTAATGTATAAGAATTTTGAGAAAGCTTTGGACAACTCCCAGGGAGTTTGGGTTAGAACTAGTAGCAAAATTACATAGTAGTAAACAGCTAATAAGAGTTATTACTTTAGAAAAGACAAATCATGTAGAAAAAGCAATCATAATTTGCCATAGGCTTAGCACTGGATGACAGTTACATAAGTCATCATAATGAAAGCAATGAATACTGATCTAACTAAAAGTATAACATAATGGGGATAATGCTTCAGAAGGGTGGGTAGGAAAAGAAGAGAGAAAAACATTAACTCCCATAAATAATGTCTAACAGTGATTACTGCTAGGGGACAGAGAGCCACATTTCTTTGAGGGGTAGCTACTGGCAGGTTGCCCAGGCCCTAGTGGATGACCCCACAGCCATGCACATATGAACACCATTATTGGATTCAGTAAGTTATTTTAAATCATAAAATAAGAAGACTCGAAGCTAGAAGTAAAGTATATTGGGAAAGAGTCAAGAGAGATGGAGTGAAAAAACTGGGATGGATATAATTTAGATGTGTTATATACACCTATAAAACTTTCAAAGAATAATTAAAGATATATAAATATCTAAGATAAAACTTGAAAGTGAATTTATATAATTCAAGTTTTTTTAGAAAAATTCTAATGCCTAAAATTGATTACTTAAGAATCAGCAATGGAAGTATGCTTGCTATTTTGAAATACAGTATCAAATACCCTCACCCCTCAAAAGGTGATAAAATGTAGATGGAAGTTTCTGACCCACCTGGTCCCACAGCAGTTCAGTCCCAAAGAAACACACAGAGGCTTATATTAATTATAAACTGTTTGGTGTATTAGCTCAGGCTTATTGTTAACTAGCTTTGACAACTTAAATTAATCCATAATTCTTGTCTATGTTACCACGTGGCTTGGTACCTTTTCTCAGTGAGGCATTCTCACCTTGCTTCCTCTGCAACTGGCTGGTGACTGCACTGAGCCTTTTCTCTTCCCAGAATTCTCCTACTCTGGTGGCCCCACCCATACTTTCTGCCTGGCTACTGGCTAATCAGCATTTCATTAAACCAATACAAGTGACAAATCTTTTACATGGTATAAAACAATTGTCCTACAGAAATAAAGTTTTAAAGGATCCATTTCTAGGTAAGAGGATGATGAAGATAGCAAAAATATTGTCTTTTATTACACACTTTATAGAATTTTTAATTTTTCCAACTCCTCATAAGTTTGTTTAGAAAAGTGAAAAGTAGGAGGAAGATAAGAAAAGCATAAGGAAGGAACATAGAAAACAAAGAAGGGAAGGAGCCTAAAAGAAAATTGCTGTGAAATAACTTCCTGTACACTGTGTGAATATATGTTGCTATGACTTTTATTCAATAAAAAATCTGACTGGTCAATAGTTGAACAAGGTAAAGTTAGGCTGGAAAACCAAACTGAGAGTGATAGGATGAGGAAGGGTGGAGTCAGAGGAGTTGCCAGCAGAGCTAGTGGGAGCAGGAGACAAGCCTGCCATACTGAGAAAAGGTACTGCCATGTGGGAGAGGGTAGATAGGAAAAATTGATTAATTTAAAACATAAGAGTTAGCTAGTAATAATCCTGAGCTATTGGCTGAGCATTTATAATTAATATAAACTTCAGAGTAGTTATTGGGGACAGGCTGGTCAGAACAGGAAACTTCGAGCCAGGCAGTGGTAATGCATACCTTTAATACCAGCACTCGGGAGGCAGAGACAGGCAGATCTCTGTGAGTTCGAGGCCAGTCTGGTATACAAGAACTACTTCCATAATGGGCTCCAAAGCTACAGAGAAACACTGTGTCAAAAAACAAAAAAAGAAAGAAAAGAAAAAGAAAATCATATTGCCTAAAATAAAAATGGCAGGTTACAGAAAATATACTTTGCTTGGTACTCCCTTGGCCACTGGTATCCAGAGCCTGATTTCACTACTGTATTCATTATTAGTCTCATTCTTATGATAAAATACCTAACAAAACAGCCAAAGGAACAAAGAGTTTGTTTCATCTTACAGTTCAAGGGTACATAGTCCATCACGGCAGGCATGGCAGTAGGAGACAGAGGTAACTGATCACATGACATCCCCTCTCAGGAAGCAGAGAATGATGAATGCACTCTTACTTAGCTTGCTTTCTCCTTTTGATTCAGTCTGGGGCCCCAACCCATAAAACAGTACTATCCACATTTGGGTAATTTGTTTCACCTCAATTAACCTAATGTGGATAATCCCTAATAGACATGCCCTGAAATTTGTTTTAATGGTTATTCTAACACCCATCAAGTTGGTAATCAAGATTAGCCATCACAATTGCTTGCCTGATACTTCCTTTTGCTTGTCTCTGTTTACTAATATCCTCTGACCAGCTGAATAGACTTAAAGTATTGGTTTTCAGCAATCCATAGTGATCATATCACTCCTAGACTAATTCAGCCCTGGACACCCAGCCCCAGTGGAAGGATTAGTCCATTCTGCACTGCTGTAACAAAATACCTGTGGCTAGGTAGCTGTGTCGCCATCCAACAGAAAAACACAAAGGGACTAAATCACAGGGAGAAAGACCAAGTGTGTGTAGTATCTTCACTCAGTGGTGATCTTGTTCTCATGATACAAATTATTTGCATGAGAACTAGAATTCCTGAGTGTGGGAGCCCATCTGGGCCTAAGTTTCCACCTGGAGTCCATTCTGACTTGTAAGTCATTTGAGTTCAAGCTTGCTTGCTCTGCTTTTTCCAATAACCTTGAGGGCTGTGAGAGACTTCTGCATTAGCCCATGAGAAAAGAACACTCTATCTAGTAGAAAGAATGCAGCTGATGCCAAACCTCAAGAACATCAAGATAGAAAGTTGGGGCTGCTCCGGAGCGGTGAGCACATGTTAGTTAGGAGGCTTTCCACTCAAAGACAGGAATGGTCTTGTGTTTAGATACTGACTGACCATCTGTGCTGTGCTTTGTTCTGTGCTCTGCTTTGTTCTGCTTTTGTATATAAGAAAGTTTTGAAATAAACCCTGGGATGTTTGACTGCTTGGTTTGACCAATCAGCTGCCAGACATACCTCCTGATTCTACCTGTCTTCTGTCTCATCTTCTTTCACGTGGCTTCCCTTTGGCCTTGAGGATCCCCACTCTGGCAACCATAGCTTGCTCCTATACCTGAGGCATATATAAAAGTCATAACCCCATGACCAAATCACCTTCTCTTAGGCCTATGTCTTAAAAGTCCCATCACCACAAAACACCACACCAGAGCCCAGACTGTGAAGGACAAACCATATTCAAATCACAGCAGTGTACAATGACAGAAATTTTAGGACACATAATTTTCTATTCAATTGTATACATCCTATACCCTCCAACTAGACAACCACGCTGTTCTAGTGGTTTATGGTGAAGTTCCTGGAAGCTCACACTGAAGCTCTCCACCTTTGACCCACTCCTTCCTCATGGGCCTATGGTAAGCTTTTAACATTTCATAATGAAATTATTTTGGGGAAATCACTTCTATTGAGCCTAAATTTTGTCCATTGAGAAATAGAAGCTAAATAATCAAAAAAGTTCAAAAATAATTTTAAGTATATAAGCTACTGCTTAATTTGTACAAAGATGCTACTAAGTCTGAGACTGACATATGCTGTAAAGAAGGAACTGTCATAAGTGGCAGTGTGGATAATCACAGGGAATCCACAGCTGTGCCTACCTTGTTCTATCATCTGACAATTACAATTCCACATGGTGTTGCCGCTCACATTTCATCTAGCAATTTCACTTCCAGAGAGATGTTTTGCTTTTTCTTCTTTTTATCCTTCTCTCATTCTGACCAGTTTCCCTTCCCTCCACTCCTGCAAGTTCTGTCCAGATCCACCCCTTCTTTGTTTCCATTCAGAAAAGAGCAGGCCTCCCAGGGTTGTCAACCAAAAACTGCATAAGAAGTTTTAAATAGAATAGGCACAAACCCTCATAACAAGGGTGGGAGAGGCAAGCCAATAGGATGAAAAGGGTTCAAGAGCAGGCAAAAGAGTCAGAGAATCCCAACTCCCACTGATAGGAGTCTCACAAAAACACCAAGCTACACAACTATAACATGTATGCCGAGGACCTAGTACAGACGCACGCAGGCTCTGATTGGTGCTTCAGGTTCTTGAGCTGCTATGAGCCCTGCTTACTTGATTCTTTGAACCATGTTCTCCAACTGTCCTTGAACTGCTCTGACTCCTACAACCCCCCTCCTCCTTCTGCTTGGGTCTCCAAGCTCTGCCTAATGTTTGACTACGAGTCTCTTCATCTGCTGCCATCAGTTTCCCAGTCAGATTTCAACCCTGGATCTCAACAGATTTAACCTTCTAGCAGCCTCCCAGCCCCTCCAGATTTGCATTTTACTCTACAAAAATATGAAGATAAAAAACACAGATGCTGCCAGGCAGTGGTGGAGTGTGCCTTTAATCCCAGCACTCAGGAGGCAGAGGCAAATGGCCATCCTGGTCTACAGAGCGAGTTTCAGGACAGGCAGAGCCACTCAGAGAAACCCTGCCTCAAAAAAACATTAAATAAATAAGTAAATGATAGATAAATAGATACATAGATGATATATAGATAAAAGGCGTGTAATCTAAATTAATTTCTCCTTTGCTACACTACAAATTAATCTAATGCACTGAATGTAGTAACCATAGCATGATAGCAGATATTGTGTCCTAAGAACAATTGGACCGTAAATTGCCCATCATTGAAGTGACTCATTCCATAGTACCCAGTGCTGTAATAAAATCAGTCTTGTCAATGCCACTGTTGATAGCCAGAATTCATTCTTAAAGTCAACTAGATACAGAAAACTTTAAATAGACCTTAGAACTGCTAAGAAAGTCTTCATAGTCCAGCCTGATAAATGAGAAATTCTAGGAAAGTGCTGGAGACTTAAGTGAGATAGGACAATTAATAGCTGTGCTCTTTCATCCTTGTAAAATCAGATAAGATTGCCTTTCCCTTTATCTTTCTTGGTTTAAAATGATCATCTGTGAAACTGTCAAAGTTTAGTTATAGGAAGCAGAAAATACAATAGCAGAAAGGATGTGAAACATGAAATGCAGTGCTATATAATATCACATCGTGTTTTATAGATCGCCCCTACAGTACTGGACACCCAATAGAGTAGAAAGACAGAGTCAGAAAGAAACTACCATTAAGTATCACTGAAAGCAGTACCTAGGCTCTCAGACACAGCTATAGAGAGGGCTATCTTCCACCACTGGACTTGCCTAGAGGGTAAACATCTCATTTCAAGCTCTGCCTAATGTTTGACTACGAGTTTCTTCATCTGCTGCCATCAGTTTCCCAGCCAGATTTCAACCCTGGATCTCAACAGAAACAAGCAAAAGACAAACAGAAAATAGAAATGGAAGCAATAAAGAAAACACAAACTAGGGAATTCTGGAAATGGAAAATCTGGGTAAGTGAATAGGAACTACATACGCAAGAATCACCAACAGAAGACAAGATAAGGAAGGGAGAATCTCAGGTGTTGAAGATATAATAGAAGAAATAGATTCATCAGTTAAAGAAAATGTTAAGCCATCTAAAAGAATTTTTAATAAAACATTTAGGAAATCTGGGACACTATGAAAAGACCAAACCTATGAATAGTGAAAACAGAAGAATCCCAAATCAAAAACCCAGATAATAAATTTAACAAAATCATAGAATAAAATTTTTCTACCTAAAGAAAGACATGTCTATAAAGGTATAAGACACAGAACACCAAATAGATTGGACCAGAAAAGAAAGTCCCATTTCAAGCCCTAGTGAGGGCCCAGTATTGATGATGTAGTGAAAACAGACCTCAACCCAGACCAGTGACACACTGCAATAAACACTTGAAAGTAACAATATATAGACGAAAGGACTGTGTGACTCACTGAGTCACATTACATCTTCCACAATGAAATTTTTCTTTTCTCATTTTTTATTTAATCTTGTTTATCCTGGGGGGGTTGTTTCAAGAGTGAAGGATAAATGGGAAAGGACAGTAAGATGAGTAGGATCAAGATGCATGATGTGAAACCCTCAAAGAATCAATAAAAAGTTAAATTTGAAAAAAAAGAAAGTCTCTTCTCCACATAATAATCAAAACACTAAGCATACAAAACAATGAAAGAACATTAAAAACTTTACGGGAAAAAGGCCAAGTAACATATAATTACAGACCTAGAAAAATAACACCAACTCTTTTAGAGTGAACTCAAAAAGCGGAAAGGCCTGAACAGATGTCTTGAAGACTCTAAGAAAACATGGATGCCAGCCCAAACTACTATTCCCAGCAAAACTTTTAATCATCATAGATGGAGAGAACAAGATGCTTCATGACAAAGTCAAATTTAGACAATATCTACCCACAAATCCAGCCCTATAGAAGGTACTAGAAGGAAAGGGAAACTCCAAACCAAGGAAGTTAGCTACACCCATGAAAAAACAGGCAATAAATAATCTTACACCAGCAAAACCCAAAAAGAGACACAACAACAACAACATTACAGGAATTAACAATCATTGGTTAAATAATATCTCTCAGTATTAATGGACTAAATTCCCCCAATAAGAGATATGGGCTAAAAGAATGAACATGAAAACAGGATCCATCCTGCTGCTGCATAAACATCAAAGGTAGACATTACCTCAGAATAAAGATTTGGGAAATGGACCCAAGAAGCAAGCTTGTGCAGCTCTTCTTCTAATATCTAACAAAATAGACTTCAAACCAAAGTTAATCAAAAGAGGTGGAGAAGAAAATTTCATATTAATCAAAGAGAAATTCCATTAAGATGGCATTTCCAGTCTTAACATCTAATCCCAAAAGCAAGAGCAACCACATTTGCAAAAGAAACATTACTAAATCTTAAATCACACAACAAACCTCATACATTAATAGTGGAAGACTTCAATTCCATACTCTCACCAATGAACAGGTCATCCAGATAAAAACTAAACAGAGTAATAAATAATGGAACTAACAGATGTCATGAATCAAACAGACATGACAGATATCTACAGAACATTTCACCCAAACACAAATACACTTTATTCTCAGCACCTCACTGAACCTTCTCCAAAATGTACTATATACTAAGTCACAAAACAAGTCTCAACAAATACAAGAAAATTGAAATAACCCCTTGTACCATATCAGACCACCAGAGATTAAAGATAGATATCAACAATGACAGGAACAATAGAAAGCCTATAACTCATGAAAACTGAACAACCACTGTGTCAAGTCAGAAATAAAGAAAACCTTCTTAGAATTCATTGAAAATAATGCATAACCTTTCCAAACTTATGGGACACAATGAAAGTGGTGCTAAGAGAAAAGTTCATAGCACTGAGTACTTTCATAAAGAAGTTGTTGAGATCTCATACTAGCAACTTAACAGCATATCTGAAAGCTCTAGAACAAAAATAAGCAAACATATACTAGACAATTAGATGGTAAGAAATAATCAAACTCAGAGCTGATTAACAAAATAGGAACAAAGAGAACAATACAAGAATCCATGAAACTAAGAGTTGTTTTTTATAAAAAAAAATCAACAAGATGCACAAACCCTTATCCAAACTAACTAAAAGATAGAGAGAACACCCAAATTAACAAAATTAGAAACAAAAAGGGGGAAATAACAACAGACATAGAGGAAATCCAAAGAATCATTAGGTCATACTTTGAAAACATGTACTCCACAAAATTAGAAAATCTAAAAGAAATGGACAGTTTTCTTGATATATACCACTTACCAAATCTAAATAAAGATAACATAAAAACCAAGTAAATAGACCATTAAAAGTCTCCCAGGCCAATAAAAAAGGTCAGACAGTTTTAATGCAGAATACTACCAGATTTTCAAAGAAGACCTAATGTCAATGCTCCACAAATTATTCTATAAAATATAAACAAAAGGAACATTGCCAAATTAATTTTATAAGACCACAGTTACCTTGATACCCAAACCACATATTCAGCAAAGAAAGAAAATTACAGACCAATTTTCATCTTGAACTTTGATGCAAAAACACTCAATAAAATACTCACAAACTGAATCCAAGAATACATCAAAAAGATCCTCCACTATGATCAAGTAGGCTTCATCCCAGAGATGTGAGGATGGTTCATTATATGAAAATCTGTCAATGTAATCCACCATTTAAACAAATTGGAAAAAAACACATGATCATCTCATTCAACACTGATAAAGCCTTTAACAAAATCCAACACCTCTTCATGATGAAAATCTTGGAAAGAGTAGGGATATGAAGGACATACTTAAACATAATAAAGGAGGTTTACAAAAAGCCAACAGCCAACATCAAATTAAATGGAAAGAAACTCAAAGCAATCCCACTGAAATCAGGAACAAGTTAAGGTTGTCCACTCTCTCCATATCTATTCAACATAGTACTTGAAGTTCTAGTTAGAACAGAAAAAATAAACTAAAGTAGATCAAGGTGATTCAAACTGGAAAGGAAGAAAATAGTTTCTATAATTGCAGATGATATGATAAGTATACATAAACAACACCAAAAACTCTATCAGGGAATTCCTACAGCTGATAAACACCTTCAGCAAAGTGACTGGATAAAAGATTAACTTGAGAAATCAGTATCCCTCCTATGTACAAATGGCAAATGGACTGATGAAGAAACCCTGGAAACAACACCCTTCACAGAAGCCACAATTAATATAAAATATCTTGAGGTAACTCTAACCAAGCAAGTAAAATACCTACGTGATAAAAGTTTAAAATCTTTAAAGGAAAAAAATTGAAGAAGATAGCAGAAAATGGAAAATCTCTTATTAAGGGTCCCAAATATATATATGGCTGAGTGGCTTGGTGCTTTTGTATTATTCCTAATGGTGGGAGCAGGGGCTATCTCTGAGTCTTTTGTCTGCTTGTGGGACCCTTTTCCTCCTACTGGGTTGCCTTGTTTAGCTTTGATGTGATGGTTTGCGCCTGGTTGATGTGGAATTCCCCCTCTGTATGCTGTGAATACTATTGGTTAATAAAGAAACTGACTTGGGCTTGTGCAAGGAACAGAGGTAGACAGGGAAAACTAAACTGAATGCTGGGAGACAGGAGGAAAAGTTAGAGAGAAGCCATGTAGTCCTGCTGGATACAGACACCGGAACTTTACCCAGTAAGCCATTGCCACGTCGCCATACCCAGATTACTAGAAATGGATTAAATTAAGATGTAAAAGTTAGCCAGTAAGAAGCTAGAGCTAATGGACCAAGCAGAGATTTAAATAATATGGTTTCTGTGTGATTATTTCGGGGCTGAGCAGCCAAGAACCAACAAGTGGCCTCCATACAACGCCTGGTCTTACTGTATGTAGTATATGATGTCACATTTGGTTGATGTTCCTGAAAGGCCTGCTCTTTTCTGAGGGGAGTTGGATGGTGGAGATAGATCTGGTTGAGAGGGGAAATGGGAAAAGAGAGATGGGGGAAGTGGGGGGAGGGAGGGGGAACTGCAGTGAAAATGTAATTTATTGGAGAAGTTTTTAAGTGAAATTAAATGGGTAAGGTCACTTGTCACTAACCCTGACAACATGAGCTCAACCCATGGGACTCATGGTAGAGCAAACCAATTCCCTGGGTTGTCCTACGATCTCCATATGAACCCTGTCAGTAACAGAAATCACAGAACAGTAGAAGAGGTGAAGTATGAAGAAAGCATGATGATAGAAGGCTTGAGCAATAAGAGACTCTTGTCCACTTTGAAGCCCAGCTCACACACATTCTCATACCTACCCACACACAATCACATTTTTCTTCCTTCCAAACTCACTTCTGCTTTTTAGCCAATGAGTCTTCACTGTGAAAATTAATTATGGAAAAGCATCTAACCTGGAATCCAGCAAACACAAGTTCTAGTCCTCAGGTTATAAGTGATTAACTAGATGTGGCTTTCAAAAAGCTGTATAAATTTCCTTCATTCTGTCTATACTGAAAGATGATGGGCTTCTGCACAAGAAAGAACTTGCCTCCTACAAACAAAAGGAGGATGACTGGAAGAGATTCAAACAAAAATTACACTTTTATTAAAAATAGCTATATTTGTTGTGATAAGGGAGAGAAGGCCTGCTTTAAGCCTGCCCAGCTCACACACGGCTAGCTTTACACCCGAAATAACAACACATAAATTGTATTCATTTAAA
>LOJH01064886.1:367-10542 GCA_001685095.1 Ellobius talpinus
GTAGACATAATAATAACAAAGCACCCAGCAGTAGTGTCCTGTTCATTTATATTTGTACAATCCAATATTTTCATTATATTTGAAGACATCACTTCAGTTTGAAATACTAAAATTTCTAGAAGAGAAAGGGAAGAGATACACATAAATGAGGATTTTGTGTAAATCTCTTTGCAAAATACCAAAGAAGTAAAGCACACATTAGATTCTACCCACTTTTTAAATTCTAATTTTCAAATAGTTCTGTATGTATTTTATAAGTTTGAAATTCAATTGCATGTAAAAATCTTTAGTCTGATAATGATAGTGTATTGACTGAAACCATACGGTAATGAAAAATGCAATAAGACAGAAATACTTAGGTTATTGCTATGAAAAAAGAAAGTCATTCCAAATGAGAAATATTATACTTGGGCCTAGGCTTACCGAAGTCCAAATGTCTTTCTGGTTGGAAATCATCACTATGTGGTATTTAAACTTAAGAATGCTTCACTTCTAAACTGGGAAAAACTGATTTTGAGTGAATAGAATCATCCTCAGAATTGGGAAAGAAGCTCCCAATGTTTTGGGTTCGGAAACAAGTTTTAGAAGCACATGTGGTGTTTGATATTGTGGATCAGAGACTATTCCGAGCCCCCAACATAGAGGGCTCTGCTGACGTCAGTCCTAAAATTGCTTGCACAGGGATGCATGAGCATCCTTCATCTGGTTCTCATTCTCAGTCCAGAGTCGGGACAGGAAAGGCATTTACTCTGGAATGGAAAAGTCTGTAGGTAGCAGAAATCAACTCTGCTGATGTCAAACTTATACTGGGTTTTGTTTGGCTCTGTAATAAAGCCATACATGGTATGTACCCAATAAATAATGCCTGCAAAAAGGTTCAAAAGACAACAAAAAGCAGTGTGATCTACTCATAAGAAACAATCCCATTTATAGGTTATTTAGCTTTAAAAAAAAGTAAGAGATATGCTCGTTAAACCTTGGTCATCAAGCCTCTAGGAGATGTGCAAGAAAAATTCAAAAGCAAAGAATCACATAAAAAGTCTTCAGTGAGGCCAGGCAGTGGTGGCACATGCCTTTAACCCCAGCACTTGGGAGGCAGAGACAGGTAGAATCTCCAACTTTGAGGCTAGCCTGGTCTACAAAGTGAGTTCCAGGACATCCAGACCAAGCCAGAGAAACCCTGTCTCAAGGTCATGAGGGGAGGCCTCAGGGAAATGTCTTCCTAAGAAGGTTTGGTAGAGACATTATCAGTTACCATATCCAGCCCAGTAACCAATGTATCCCAGCAGTCCAAAGATAGACTCCCAAAGAATGTTTACTGTTATAGATCTGAAGCTGCAATAAATATTTTTTCCATACATCTCTGGCTACATGCCTATCTTTCATTCCAGGCCCATAAAATCTTAGCTCATGAAATATTAAGATATGTTTGTGCTTACCTATTTTTAGGGCTGCTTCTCCAAAGGGCTCTGTTTGTATAATACATCAAAAAAAAAGACAAAGTGGCTGTGTGTGTCTTCCCTTTGTTGGGATATGTGGAAGGAAGGGAGTGGAGGTTATTTTCGGGCGTGAATTTGCCTCTGGTCAACTGAGACAGGTCAGTGAAGTCATTTCTATTTAAATCTTGGCTCTGTCATTCTGTGTGGAGCAAGACAGAATTATCAAAAAGAAATCATAACACAGATCAGTAATAGCTGCTAGAAAAAGTATTACATGGGTAAGGGAGGGGTAAAGAGGAGGGCCATACATTGTAATACTGGTCAGGTACTGGGTCAAACCAAGCGCTTGCCATCCAAACCCAAAGACTTGGATTCTGTTCCCAGAATGCATGCTGAACAGTCTTGAATGGTGTAAAGAGCTCACAGTACTAAGAGTGGGGAGGCTGACATGCCATGGGTCTCATCGGCCAGCCAGTCTGGCCTGTGGATCAGAGTAATGAGAGACCCTGCCTCAAAAATGAAGTGGGGGGGCAACTGGTACATGACCATCAATGTTATTTTATGGCCTCAGGTCATATGCACACATGTACCTTTACTCATGCAAACACAGAGAAAATTCTAGTCTATATAGATTCTCCGCTTTGCCAAAAGTCTTATAATTTTCCTCACGAGAAGTCACTGCTCCAAGCGTAGATGTTACAGAGATGTTCTTAGTCTGAGTCACAGCACAGAAAAAAAACGGAAATGTTGAAGGAGATAGATACTTCCAGAAGCCACTGGAACAGGAGTGGCTGGTTTCTCTTTAAGATCATATCAGAAAACTGGAGTCAGCCTTCCCTAGCATGTCTCCCTCTTGTTTTGACATTGTTCGGTGAGTTAATGGCACCCAGTTTTGCAAACTCTTTTACCTAAGTGTCAATCGTGCACATTAAGTTGGCATTGTCTTGCTAGTAGTGTCAGATTGTTGCACATTTTCAGTCACTGAAGGGGCAGACTTGCTTCAATCAGCAGTGGCATCCTCAGCAATTTCTCTTCCACCCTAAACTGAAGAAGATATAGAGTCCCACCTCTGGAATTTGATATATTTGTGTTTGTCTTTTTTACTTTGCCAATCATTATTTTGTTTGCCTTTTGTATTTCTAGTTTGGTTTGTAAGACAGGATATCACTATGTTGTTCAGGCTGGCCTGGAACTGAAATCTTCCTGTCTCATGTTCCTAGGTGCTGGGATGCCTTGAATATGCTGTGCCCTGCCTATGCTTGTTTTCAATAGCCTGATTGGGAGTCTCTGAGTCCCTCCTCTGAAGATGGACAGGTTTCTCTTAAGTAGCTTTTCCCAGGACAAGATCAAATGTCCATTCAAAAGTCACACCATAAAACAATTTTACCTTCATCTCTAATGTATTTTATAGACATAACACAGTCACAATTTTATTGGTGGAGAAGACTTAAAAGATCACCTTCAGCCTTATTTCATGTCATCAGTGAGGATAAACCTCTAAGAAAATAAATGAATTCCACCCCCCAAAAGCAAAGAGTACCTTGGCTGTCAGTATGGGTTGGCATTGGAAAGTCTGCAGGACTAGCTAGCCACCCTTGTCGGAACACCTACTAATGGATCAGGGGGAATCAATACCTTTCACAAGCCCCCTCACTTTTCATTCACGCTGGGAATATTTTAATACATTGGTTACATTTATTTTTGTTTGCAGCGTCTAAACTTGGGGCCATTAATTAAAAAGTGCTCAGAGCTGACACATCCCAAATAAACAAAGCTGCTCACCTCCATTACCAGCTCTCGCTTAATAAAATTAATCTGCCCCAGTAAGCAGAAGTCAGCAAGTCCGCAGTGAGAGTGCATCAAGGAATCACGCCTGTGACACAGGAAGACAATTAGAAATTCCTGACGAGCATTCAAACTCCTTCCAATATGGGAGGAAAAATATGAACACCGAGGATCTCACTAGGAAGAAGGGGGGAGTGCGGCAGCTGCAGAGGCCAGCACAGCAGAGAGGAGCTTCTTTTTCTCCGCCCCTGCTTGCTTCACCCATGGAGGACTAAAGATTTGGAGGAAACCGGTGGTCATGGTACATGTCATTAACACATTCCCAGGAAGGGTGCCTGCGTGGAGGAAATTCAGGGAGACAATGAATAAATGAAAGATCAATGTGCAAAACACACATTTTTCGCTGCATTCTTCTCCTCCCTCTGAGCCATTGATGACTTTTAAAAACTTCCGTTTGTAGGAGATACAGGCAAACACTAGCAATTATAAAATTAGTAAGTGATCATTATAAGCAAAAGAAGCCAGGCATATTTTTTGGCAATAATGAGAATACTTCTGAACCTAATACTTCATATGTCTAAATTCTATCTTATCTGACACAAACCCAAAGACTCACTAAAATATTGAGCATTCCTCTTCCTACCCCTGTTAGGAGGACTAGGCTAGTTGCTGGGCAGTTTTCCCATTGCTTTATTGAGAATCCATGTAAGTAAACCATTGTTTACCCATTTGTTTTAAAGCGTCTTTTTTTTCCTCCTGATTAGTTGACAGACAGAAATCATTAACATAACAGACCCACCCTAAAGAAAAACTTCATGAAGCAATTTAAAAAGAAGGTAAATCAAGTCAATAGATTTAACTTCTAGATGCTAAGAAAGTATTTGGGAACCTATCTTTTTAATTAATGTTAAGTCAGTAAATATCAGGTGCTTACCTAAAGTCACATACATAACCCACCTGACAAGAATTTGTCACTGATGTACATTGTGCCTGTGTATGCTTTCTACTTTTCTAGCTCTTGAGGAGCTCCAAGCATCCATTGTTATTTGTCAAGGCAAAAAAAAAGTAAAAAACAAAAGTTAAACCAAAGATGAAAGAATCCACTTTTATCAAAGAAGCAATGGCCAATATGCAAGCACCTTCATCAGTAATACATCTTTTTCATAAATTATCCATGAAAGACAAAATTGGTAGGTCTTCTTAAATGAAGACTACCTAGCTAAGGCCATCATTGTGTTGACCAGCAGGAAGCAGATGGTTAAATACCACAAAAGGAAATGTCACACTCATTTTAATTTTATTATTGAAACCCAAACTTTGAGTGGCGGTAGACAGATTGCATTCATTTTTCATCCATAAAACAACCATCTTGAACATTTCAAGGAAAAGAATGTCTTCATACACTGGTGTCGTAACCAATAAACCCTTTATGCATGGCAAGTTGGCAGAAACTATTAATAACATGTCTGTCAAATGCACTGCCTTCTTCTTTTCTGTAGCATAAAAAGGGGGGATCATTAATTATCATTCTGCCACATACAAAAGACGCTATGATTGTCCTGGGTTTTTTAGAGGCCGAATTCACCTAGTGGCCACTCTTCTGTTGGATTTGAAAGTGATGGGTCCTTATCCATCAAGACAAAAAGCTGCGGAGTGTGCTAGCACATTGCCTGTCTCTGCCTGGGCAACAAATGTGGTATTTTAGGTTGACTTCTGAAAGAGGATTATGAATATGGATAGAATGCAAATACTTCATCTATCTTAATCAGAATACAGGAATTCAAGCTGTTGAGGGGGGAAAAAAGGCCTTAGAATTCCCATACAAGGAAAGAAATTTTATAGCGCTTATCGCATTTAGAAGGCAGAGATTAGAAGTGAGCGAAGTGACTCTGCTCCCGAGAAAGCAAGCAACAGACTTAGCAACAAGTGCAGAATAATTATTCTGATGACAAATAAATACAATGAACTTTCAGAGTGGGAGATCACTGCTTAGCACAACTGAAAGTGTTTTTCTCACTTTGCGGAATTTGCTTTGTCCTCGGCTTGTTCCCTTTAAGGCTGTTTTTTTCTACTTTCCATGCCACCCTCCTAAGAGGGTTGTTCCCCAACAAGTTTCCTACAATGGAGGAGACAGGGCCCTAGTACACATTTTACTAACCAAACATGAAGAAGACAAAGGCATTGGAATGAATCCTGTACGTTCCTTCCAAATTTTCGAGGAGGTTTCAGCCATAACTGAGTACAAAAGGCTGTCTGTGTTAGTGTTTCAGTTTAGCTGCAAGTCAGCGAGGCTCGAGTAGAGAGGGCTCGCCTCTTCTGACTCCCAGTCTCCTTTTACTTTCAGTGAATGCACTTGCATTTTCTTCTGTTGCTAGAGGACTGAGTTACAGGAGGTTTCTTTGTTATTTAAAGAAATCTTCCGGGGGCTGGAGAGATGGCTCAGCCGTTAAGAGCATTGCCTGCTCTTCCAAAGGTCCCGAGTTCAATTCCCAGCAACCACACATGGTGGCTCACAACCATCTGAAATGAGATCTGATGCCCTCTTCTGCCTGAAGACACACAAGATTCTGTGTGTCTTCAGGCAGACACACAGACAGAATATTGTATACATAATAAATAAATATTAAAAAAAGAAATCATCCAATTTAGTATAGTCCTTAATATGGATATTCCTAACTATAAGTCTGTGATGCTGTGACTGTTTGTTCATTTGGTTGCTTGTTTTCAGATCTATGAGACAAGGTCTTACAATGTAGCCTTGGCTAGCCAGATACTCACTCTGCACACTAGGCTATCTTGGGCCCATGGAAATATGTAAACGGAGACTGTACTCTCATTTCTGGCACCTAGACCCAAATAATCACACAGGAACTATATTAACTACAACACTGTTTGGCCTACTAGCTCAGACTTCTTATTAAATAACTTTTACATATTAAATTAACCTATTTCTATTATTTTGTATTTTCCCACGAGGCTCAGGGTTTGTTACCTCTTGCTTCTTGAGCGGCTACATGGTGTCTGCCTGACTCCACCTTCTTTCCTCCTCTATCTCTGCTTGGATTTCCTGCCTTGCTGTAGTCTGCCCTACCATAGGTCAACTTAGCTTTTTCATTAACCAATATGGTAATAAAACATTCAGAGCATACAGAAGGGAATCCCACATTAGAAATCCTCTTGCTTCAGTCTCTGAAGTACCAGAACTGTATGTGCAGCTAATGCTGTAGGCTTTTAAAGTATCCATTTATAATTATTTTATATTCAAGTATTTATCTGTGCTGAGTGGAAATTTGAGAAGATCTTGCAGAACATGAAAGACTAACAACTTGACAAAGATGGTACCACCAGGTACAATTTTAAACCACTAGGTTCATATTGTTACATGTCTATATTCAAGTCTCTTTTATTTTAAATATTTTATTAAAGCATTAACATACATGAGTTGTATAATGATTGCTTCATCCGAATATATCATGTACTCTGACCATTCTTTATACTCAAGCCTTATATACCCATTATTACCTGCTTGACCTTAAGCAAGTTATTTCCCCTTTTTGTACCTCGGTTTCTTCATCTGCAAATGAGGGCAAATACAAGGAGCTATATGACATGCAGAATTTAAAGGATGGGAAGAATATGAAGTAACCAGAGCGATCCTTGGTCATAGGAAGTGCTATCAAAAGTACAGTGTACGTGTTAACCATTATTATTAATTTGTTTATTTTTATGTGACCTCATATCAAAAACAGAACAGGTATAAAGTGAGTTGAAAAATGAAAAGGCTGAAGGAGACGAATGTACTCACTCTTCACTGATGCTAGATCAGGCATGAGGACATTTTTATCGACAGTTGTACCCAACGAGAACAGAGACCTTTGTTATGAATGGGCTAGTTATGAGCAGTGTCTTGCTATGGATTAAGATAACAGGAAGCAGTCACCCTGGGAACATGTGAGCTGTCATTTCTTCTCCAACAAATTACTATAGACATCCAGAGAGCACCAAGCATATTATGATATGGCGATAAAGCTTGATTCCGGGGTGAAAAGAGACTGCTCTTTCTCACCGAGTCTGTCATGTGTGTACGTGCACATTACTTATGTAGACATATGTATATGATCTCTCCGCAATCCTTTTTAAAAACCTCTATTGAACGGGACTTTTTATTACCACTGGTTAAAAAATGTCACATCGTAAGAATCTGGCAAACATTCAGAACCATTTAATCTTTCACCAAAGTTTAATCAGATGAGGTTTATATCTCTTTTGTGCATTGTCAAGTGCCCACCACAATTTGTCTCCCCCACACCGGACTGACAGATTGAGCGAATCAGCAGGGAGCCAGAGCATTGCAGTCTAATTGCAGTGTCAGCACTTCTAACTGTATTTATGAGAAGAGAGTTCACACTATGACATTAATAATTTCATCAGATTACACATGTTTGCTTGACAAACAAGTAAGCTATTCTCTTTAAATTATCTGTGACTGGGGCTGTTTGCAGCTGGAGAGCAGCCATGAATCCCAGTTTAGAGAGGATAGGGAACTCACCGAAATGCTAAGCAACTTAGGCTGTTGCATTGAGGGGTAAATTAAGCCTTGAAATATTTGCATCAAGCCCGACTTTATAAATCCTGGTTTCCTGTCAGTAAGAAAGAAAAATTGGTTAGGAGCTCACAATAAAAAGGAAGGGTCAGGAAGTGCAGTAATTGTGTCTTGCTGCAACCGTAGTTCAGAAATAGCTTCAGGCGGAGACACGAAGTCTTTTACTTTGCCTTGACTTTCTAAGTCACTAGATGCTCACCTGCCGTGGCTCCTGTGATTTGTGGCAGCTTACCAAAGGCACAGGATAATAAAGACAGTTTGTTACCCTCTAATTTTGGAGGGGCATAACACATGAAGCTTGTACAGCAATCTCTTTCCTGCATATTTCACTCCATAAGGGAAACAATAAGAGAGAACATGACATGTATTAGAGAAGTAAATTACAATGTTATACTCTTTGGTCCAATAAACTATCGTGAGCTGTCATGTGCCTGACTACTGAAGTGTTGTTTTATGCTACAGCTTAATCAGCTGGGTCTAGGCTGTGCTTTCTTATGCCGGTGCCTTAGGCAGCATAAATGCTATGATTCACACCCATGATCACAGAGGCCTAGACAGTGAGGGCCCTACAACCTGCCAGGTAAGTTATTGGCCTGGGTGATAGATCTCCTTGCAGTTAATTTAGAAGAGGGAACGGAACCTGAACCCAATTGTTAAAATGATCACAAAATATCCAGCCACCTGTTTGTCTTATTTAATAGGAGCATCTCGCTGTGTTGGTTCCAACAAAGGCAATGTTTCATCATTTGAGCCTAGAATCAGTGCCCTTGCAAGAACTCCACAGGCAGGGAGCGCCTGTATTTATGAAGCGACGTGAGGCCGCATGATATGAGCGTGAATGCAGAAAGTTACAGAGAGATATATGGATTCCATCACCAGCAAGCCCCCGAACAGAGGCCTACCTGCCGTAAATATGAACAAAATTGGTGTCAGAAGAAACTATTTGGCATTCCTTTTTATACAATTCAGATAGTAGTTTTCTATTTGCTTTCAGTATTCCGTGGCAGTAGGTATTGTTAATATAATGAAACAAAGAGAACCATAGTAACAGATTTTATGCTCACTGAGTCTCCAGTTATGAATATGTGGACTACCACCCTACTTTATCAACAAAACTAACAGATCTGATTAAAAAGATGAAATGATTTATGTTTGGAATGGAAGAGGATTCAAAAGCTTACTACTAGAATTTTATACAGAATAAAGGGAAAAGATGTTCATGAACCTCAAAGGCTAAAGGATTCCTCCCTAGAATGGCTGTTATAAAAATGAGAAGCGAGTGTAGGCAAGGATGTGGGGATGGTAGAACCCTCGTGCTGCACCCATGGGAGCCTACTACTGTGCAGCCACTGTGGAGAAGAGTGTGGTAGCACTCACAATATGGAATGTAGCATTTCCCAAAAGAATTGAAAAGAAACATAAAGGGAACTTTGCATGTTTGAATAACCGGAAAGTGGAAGCTGCCCCCCAAAAAACCTATATCTTACTGGATCTAGAAAATGTGCTACATAACACAACACAATATCTTTCGACCTTCAAAATGAACCGAAATTCTGGCACATGCTGCAACAAAGACGAACTTTGAAGATATTAGTGTAAAGGAAATAAGCCAGATAAACACTATATGATTCTGCTTACCTGGAATTTTAGGAACTGAAATAATTCGATTCATAGACAGGGAAAATAGCAGAGTGATCTTCAGGCTTGGGGACCAAGAGGGAGTAGAAATGAGCTGTTTAAGAAGTTCAGAGTCTGGCAGGATGAATCTGGCCTAGAAACGGATACTGGTGATATCACACAACAGGACAAATGTACTTGTCATTGAGCTACATAGTTAAAAATGACCAAGGTGATCGATTTCAAAATACCAAGTTTTATACCAACAAAAAAAGATGAAGCAAGTATACTGAGGAAAATGAGAATTTCTCCCACCACAAAGAAGGCATTTGAGACCTAAAACTAATCACTTATCTCTCTGAAAAGAGAAATAGCGTGAAGAGGCACATCTTGGGGACCGAGCAGATAGCTCAGTTGGTGAAATGCTTGCTGTGGTAGCATGAGAACCCAGGTTTGCATCCCAGTCAGCCACATAAGAAGGCAAATGGTGAATCTTGCATCTGTAATGGCAGCACTGGGGAGGTAGAGACAGAAGGATACCTGGGGCTTTCTGGCCAGTTGGTTTAGTTGGATGGTTGAGCTCCAGGTTCAGTAAAAGGCCTAATCTGAAGTATTAAGAGGACTATTAAGGAAGACAGCTGGTACCTATGGCTTCCATGTACACACATATGCATGCATACTAACCTACATATGTATACATGCAGATAGATGATAGATAGATAGATAGATAG